>BMAO01016393.1:0-44578 GCA_019973975.1 Trichonephila clavata | reverse complement strand
AACTTCACTAAAAGCAAGAAAAAACTGGCAGTACAAAGCAATATCAACAAACTAAAATGTTATGCCATCAATTTACTATGTTTGCCAACTCTCACTTTCAAATGTCTATAGATACACCGGCCAAAGTATTTAAAATGTCCTTAAACAAATAAGGAATTTCGATAAAAGTAGCAGCTAAAATTTAAAAAAAATATTCTCCATATTCCATAATATTTTTTGTTACTCTTCATTTTTTGAAACTAATTTTTTATTAAAATACAAATTGTCTCAATTCTTCTTCGGACCATCAAAAATTTTTCTGGTTGACGACCGCTGCTCCAGAAGATATATTTGGATTCGTTTCGAAATATACATTTTTGAATCATTCGCATAAGTCAGGAAGGAATTCTAAAATTATTATGGTACTGCAATACAAAGTAATTCTGGATATTTGTTTGAAGTATTAAGTACTGTTATAGCAGAAGTTTATGATATTAAGAAGGGTTTTTTTTATATGCGGCACATTTTTCAGAAGTTGATCAGGTAAATGTATGGTCAGTATCCAAAAAGGAAACGTGCTATTGCTTTGGAACAAATTTAAATAATAGCAAATGTGAAAGTCTCTTTAAGAACGTTATTAATTTAGTTACAATACATACTTTAATTTACATAATATAAATTTATTTAAGAAATTTCCCCATGCAAACAAATTTTTCCATTAATTTTAATAAATTAACAATTAACTGTTTTTTTTTGTAAAATTGATCCTTTAGAACATAGGTTCCCAAACTTTTTAGCCTAATAGACCCCTTGACAGGTTTTTCAGCTTGGGGTAGACCTCCTACTTACCTAATATCAAATTTATGCAAATTTATCAAATTAAATGTGTTTTTGACAGCTGGTATAGAGCTATTTACTTTAAAATATATTAAAATTTTTAACTGTAGTGAAGTATAGAAGAGTTTAAAACTTAAGAAAACACATATTGGTTAATTTAATTAGTTAGTTAATTAAATTAAAATATAATTACTGCATAAAATAACTGAGAGCAACAAACAAAAGCTTTTAGAGGGAGGGAGAATCTGACGATGCAATAATAAATTTCAACATTTAGCATTAATCTTACCAGGTTTTAACACTAAATATATCTCCTCGGTTAATAGTGTCCAGTTCTTCTTTCTTTTTTGTTTTGGAGATTGGCAAGCGCACTGAAACTCCTTCTCAATCGGAAAAAAAAATTAAAAACTTTCTCAAGATATCCCATAATATGGAATACATAACAGGTATATCTTTCTAAAGCTAAAATTGTTGACATCGTTTCTAAACTTTACTTTAAGATCTTCGTTAATGCATATTCCTAGAGCTTAATTCTAATAATCTGACATTGTTTTTTCAAAGTGACCACATGAATTCATTGTCTACTGTGGTACTACGATAGTCAAAACATTCTCAAACCTGGTTTCAAAATCTAAAAAAAGGGCATTTAAATGTTGGCGACGTCCAAAATTATGCTCCTTTAGCTTAATGCTGGCAAGAAATGCTGAAATGGAATTTGTTTTAATAAAATTTATGCTGTTGCCTTGTAACTGCAATTAAACCTCATTAAATTTAGTAAATAAATCTGTTAAATAGGTAAGTCTAGTTTCCACTTGATTAAATTTCCTTTTAATATTAGTCACAATCTGGTTTGATGAGAGCCACTATCGTAGACCCCCATTTACACTTCATGGACCCCCAAATTATTTTTTTTGCAGTCCTGGACCCCTTGCAGATCGTCATAGACCCCTGGGGTCAATACAGATCTCTTTGGGAATCACTTCTTTATAATAATCTCAAGTTTTGGACAAGATAAGTCAAAATAATTTCTATGCATTTTTATAACACTTGGTAGAATTTTTTTCCATCTTGTTCTTGAGTGCTAGAACAGGATGAAACGCTTGATATTTATATTAACAAGTGGAATTATTCATGTTTTAAAGCATCAAAATAGAGTAATTTTTACAATAAGCACCAAGTTGATACTCCGATTGACAATTGATCTGATTCTATTGTGAATTATTCAAAACTCAATGCTCTAATTATGCATAGAAATCATAGCTGTATATATAGTATATGTAAAAAAATATGTAGTGTGTTACAGAAGCAAAATATTTATTGAGAAAGATATTTAACATATTCTATCTTTTACTAACTTTATGCCGAAAACTGTATTTTCAAGCTTTTCAAAAACCACGTTTCCAAACATAGCTGGATACCTCTATCTTAACCCCTTAACTGGTTTGCCCGTACACCGTACGGGCTACCGAAAACTCATCACAACCGGCGCCTGTACGCTGTACAGGCGCTGATATTTCCTTTTTATCTTTGATTTGCACATATTTTTTAAATTCTTCTAGTGAGATTATTAGTGTTAGTGTTTTTAAGACTTGTGTACTTTGTCCATGGTACTGAAATATTTCTCATCCGGTATTTTCTTTGCGGTGAAAGTGGGGAATTTTCATTGAAGGCAGGAATTTAGATTCTTGAAGATATTCGGTAAAGAACAGGGATTGGCATGGCAATGTGCAATTTGTTGCTTAAGAAGAAATGTAAAAGGAAAAATTATCCAAAAAATCCGATATTATCTCTATTCCCATTGCTATGTAAGATTTAGTATTACATGTGATGCTTCAAATTGTGTGCGCATATATATATGCGCGCGCACACACACACACACACAAAATCCTCAACCGTTTGAAAAAGAGGTACAAATATGAAATTTTTTGTAAGTATGAGAGAAATTCTTTTAAGATGTATGAAACATTCTTCATAGCATGCAAAGTGTACTTATAAAAAAAATGATTTGGGAGTTTTTGTATTTTGCAATTATAAAATAAAAAATAGCGTGAAAACTTTAAACTGAAAATTAAAATAAAACTCTACCACATTTTTGCATTTTGTTAAGTATCATGCTTAGTTATATACACTCATGTCCATAAATTAAGGATAATGAAGTTCAGGCAAAGAAAGAGACAGAAGCAAAACAAATTTGACTTATTTGTAAAGTCTATTTATTAAACAAAAGGTAAAGAGCAAAAAAGATGCTATATGCTTAACATAATTAATAAAAATTGCGATTTTTACTCCCTGGAGCAAATTTTAAAAAAAGAACCTATTTACAAAAAACAGTATAACATGGTTAGTATGATGGTTAATACGGAATATGTCTCCCGGACGATGCAATACAGGCCTTACAACGCCTACGCATGCTGAGTATCAAATTATCAATATGATCTTCGGGAATATTACACCACTCCATCAAGCAATGCCCTCCGAAGTTCCGGTAGACAGGTGCGAGGGGGTTGACGGGCTACAATTCGTCGGCCAAGCATATACCACACATGCTCTATTGGATTCAAGTCCGGTGAGTATGCTGGCCAATTCATACGGGTGATATACTCCGATTGAAGGCATTCGTCTACAATGTTTGCACGATGAGGACGGGTGTTGTCATCCATAAACAGAAATTTTGCACCCATGGCGCCCCGAAACAAACATACATGTTGTTCCAGAATGACATCTCGATAGATGTGGCCTGTCATCGTTACACTCTGCACATGCAGGTCAGTTCTGGAACCAAGAATAATTCCTCCCCAAACGAGCCATCCTGCACCACCGTAACGGTGTTGTTTAATGGTGTTCTCTTGGTGGTAACGGGTACCTGGCGCTCTCCATATAAAATTCCGGCGAGAATCAGACTGCAAACTGAACCTGGACTCGTCGGAAACATCACACAAGACCACTGTTGCGGTGTCCACAATGCATGCTCTCTACTCCAGGTTAATCACAGATGACAGTGAGTTGCGGTAAGGGGAACACATCTGACTGGCCTACGAGCATATAGACCAATGTGCCTTAAGTAATTGTACACGGTCGGCCTTGAAACTGTCGTACCGGTAGCTGAAGACAGCTTACGAGACAGGTCTGTTGCTGTGCTCCGTCTGTTTCTTTTGGCAGTAACTGCCAAATACCGGTCCTCATTCGGCGTTGTAACTCGGGGGCGACCTGTGCTGTAACATCTACTCACATTACCATCATCCTGGAATCATTGCCAAAGCCTGGAGATGACACTCTGGGTGATTCCAAGTTCCTCGGATACTTCGAGCTGGGTACGTCCACATTCCAGTCGTCCGATAATTCTACCACGTAAAAATCATCCAAATGCTTCCTTTGTGCCATAACTATGCGGTTATTGCACTGAAAAGTTTTTAAAGTGCTTGTGAACAATTTTACTTCCTTGCCACCATTCCTTATATACCCCTCTCTTACACTCTCGTCATTGTGACGTACTATCCGCGCCATCTGGTGGTTTCCTGTAATTTGCATATTCTTCTTCAAGATGTGTGTGATAATTCTACAGGTTAAATTTTTATTTTAGAGTTCAATTTCTGTGTGATTCTGAGTTATCCTTAATTTATGGACATGAGTGTACAATAAAAAAATATTCCTTTTTATTTTTTAAAATTTTGGGCAAAAAAATTGACCGCTTAAGGGGTTGAACTCTGATAATAAATTTTCTGACTGCCTTAGTATTATCTGCAAAATGTCATACAGACATTATACGCTTCTGCTTGGAAAAAATTGCAAGAATTTAAAAATGTGAATGATGACTCGTTAGACTTAAAAGTATAATGAGTCACTTATTTTTCTCTTTCCCTATACAATTGATAAGAAAGAAATAACGTACTGCTTTCTACTTGCTTTATACTCTTTACAAATTGCAAATAAAAAAAAAACAATTGCTTGTGCTATACTAGATAACTATGTTTCATGTCATCATTCATTTCAATAGAATTTTAGAATAAATTACGACTCATGAAAATTAAAAGTTATATATTTTAGTATTACAAGGTTAAATGGTAACATTAGAAAAATACATTCCAAATTCAGTGTTAATGTATTTCAAATGCAAACAAATCATACTTCAGAACTTTTAAATACTTAGTTATTTCTTAAGTAAAGGATTGGATTCCCCGAAACAGGAAAATATGTTGTCGGAAACATTTTAATTTTCAAAATACGATTTTTGGATATGCCGCATGCATCACAGCTGGAGGATAAATCAAGCCTAAATTTTTAAGATTTGTTTCGTAAGTCAACCCAATTGAAAATTTAATTAAAAATATTCTAAATTAAAAATGTCAGTGATAATATTAGTTTTCCCCATGCAATGTAGTAAGTAAATTTTTAAGAAATAAATAGACGAAGTAAACATTTGATTTGAGTAGAGCATTTTACGTTGACATACAAATATAATGTGTAGAATTCATCTTATAAATACTAATGAAAAGGGAACCATCAACTCGAAGGAAACATCAAATATATATACGTCAAGGTTGTCTTTAGTCTTAAAGTAGGATCTGGTGGATGAGCATTCAACGAATGATGATGCCGTTCTTATAAGGATTATTTTGTCAGGACTTTCGTCATCTAGCTTCCGAAAAGCAGTGAGTCCTGCAGCGGCTTACAGACCAGACTAAATGATCTCAAATACATCCTATAGATGTAACAGCCTTCATATGTGGCTTTTTAGGTGACATTTCCAAAAAAAGCATAACAGTGCGACTTCGCGGTAATATTTGATGGCAATGCATTTCTATGGGTACAAATATGAGCTTCAGACGCAGAGAATCTCCATTTTTATAATAGTAAGTTAGATATGTGGTGATGTCTTAGCCTTATCACTGGCCCGTGATTCAGATTTGATGGAATAAAGAAAGGCCTCACCACTTGCTTAGTTTTCAGTAGAACATGAAAAGGTCAGTTGTATCCAAATCAAGGGTAAGAAGCTATTATGATTCCTATCCCGAAACCCGAAAAAGGTTTAAAGAACCATCGATCGATAATCCTCACGAGCTGCCTTTGCAAGATCTTAAAACATAGATGGTCAATAATCTTCTCATGCATAAATTAGAAATAAACCGATGTATTCCTTCGTTTCAGAGTGACTTCAGTAAAAGAAAAAAAGAGAGCAACTCTCCACAGCATGATTTTGTCGGAAACCAAAATTAGAAATTCTTTTGTCCTGGAGGAATAATTCTCAGTTTTATTTTATTTCATATCAAAAAGAAACCATGGAACATTTCGAACTCTATTTGATTAGTGTTAGAAGAAATCTATTTGACTTTGAAAAGATATTTTTAGCTATTCGTTCTTTTAAAGTTCGAGAAAGAACAATACCTTATGGAGACTAAGACCTCGGCTCTAATTTGTGATTTCAAAGCAAGTAGGTAACCATCGTCCCCTATCGTAGCAGCGACTACAAAACTCCCCATTCGTTTTCACATTTTCCAATATTCCTTTATATTAAGCGAAATATACATGCAATAAATTAAAAAAAATATTACTCAATCAATCTTTCAATTGTTATAATGTACTTTACTCATTTAAAAGTTAATATTAGTTTATTTTTTGGTTATTGATAGGAATTAATTATCGAAAGCACTACAAAAAGAACATAACTTGCTGTATTACATTAAATTATTAAGCGCTTAGCTAAAAATACGTTTCTTTCGATCTATTTTATGATTTGTTGTTAATTTATACAAAACTAAACGTTGTTCATGATTGCTATTTTCTTAATTTTGCTTAGAGAAATTACAAAAAAGATATGAAGCTGAAACATAGTTTTTAAATCAGAAAGTGCCTCTTAACTTTAAAAACAATTTTATTGGTTTCTTCATAATGCCAGTATATACAGTTTTCCCTCTAAAGTCTGTTGTCATCCCTATAATTCATGAACGATTACACTTGTAGTCATAAAAGTGGCATCTAGGTAGAGTAAAATTGCCATGCTCTCACACAGAAACTACTTTCAGTACCCCCTGGCGGGTAAATTTAAAGAGAATTCTTAACTCAAAAACAGTACTAGGTGCATGAAAAAAGTCAACTACAAAGTTGTTCATCATCATCGATTTATTTCAAAAACACCTTGAGCACAAAAATGATATAAATGAAAAGCATAATACTCTCATGTGTTTGATTGCGTTGAACAAAACTGTGTTTTCTGGAAATGAAGCTCATCCATCTGTCAAACTCAGAATGGTGTCCTTTAGCAACAATACACATTTGAGCACGGGTTTCTCCTTTCTCGCAGCACTTTCTTCAACATGGCACGTGACAAGCTAGCCCAAGCGTCCGTAATTTGGCTTCAAAGCTCCTGCAGTGTTGATGGATGGGTTACATAACTCTTTGTGTCTAGTATATCTCTACAGAAGAAAAGTCCAATGGGTTAAAGTCAGGCGCCAGAGTAGGCCATTCAACGCAACTACCATTCCCAATGACTTGTTACTAGGATGTGTCTCGAATGTTCTGTGCGACATATTATACCTCATGCGGTGGGGCACCGTTGCCCAAGGTATGACATGCTATGATTCCGGAGGTCACTCAACAGTAACTCCTCTAAAAGAGCGAATTGTACGTCCTTCAATAATGACAATTACGTTAACGTACCCTCATAAAATACCAAGCTAATCAATCTGTTTTTGAATATTCTGCAATAGGCATTTATCGACCAGCGAACTTGATATAGAACTTCGACAGCACATCTAGGATTATTCAGTGACCAGAAATGGGTGTTCTGCTTATTCTGCATAGTATTAAGCTCAAAACATACCTCATATGATGTCGGGGATCAGGTATGCTCACGAGTGCAAAATGTTCTCTTTTCTCCCTCGTTATGTCACGTTCCAGTTTTGGGATTTACAAACCAAATAAATATGCATTATGCACCTTTTATTTTTAACATTACTTTACGGACGGTGTCTTCTTTTACTGAATCGAGGACGTTGAACAACTTTTTAATTGATTTTTTAACCGAACCAAATAAATATGCATTATAGACCTTTTATTTTTAACGTTACTTTACGGAAGATGTCTTATTTTTTACGGAATCGATGATGTTAAACAACCGAAAAAATTTCTTATAAATTTTACTCTTGTTTTTTTACAGCTATTAAACTCGCCGTTTACGACAGTGATGCTCATTCTTCAACGGATCTGTTTCTTAGCAAGATTGTTCTCCCCACACTTCTCTTTGATATTCCTCATCCATTAGAAAATGATTTTACAAAAATCTTTTGAAGCTTCTATCTGGGTTTCGTCAGTGCTTTCTAATTCGTATTTTCGAGATAAGTACTTAGATTGGTTACTGGACATTTCCATTTTCTGATTTTAGGAACCAATCTCAAACTATATTACTTCGATCTCGTTTTCAAATTCCTTTTTATGAGACATTTTAAAGTAGTCAATTGACATATTTAATTTTCAAATTTGAAAAGTTAAGTCTTGAAAACAGGCCTTCCTTCTATTTCCTTCATTATTTTCGAAGAAATATAAATCATATGAAGTCTTTAGATAGGTGGTCACTTTATTTATTTATTTTTAAATTTGAAAACTATAATCTTAAAAGTTTGACGCAAGTATAAGATTTAAATGTTCGCGCGCAGGTGGTAAGCATGTTGTTTAATGCGATGGATAGTGCCGCGAGCTCCTGGTGTTTTTTATAGCCACCAAAAATCAGTTAGGCAAACCTCAAACCACATTCGGTTTGATGCATATAAAAACCGAGTATTTCATTTGAAGTTCATTTATTCGTGTCAGTTTTCTCGGCTTTTACTATGCTATTTTACTCATAGTTTCTTCATAACAGAGCTAATAGCTGTGTGGTCTTTCATTAATTAACAACGTACAAGACCACGTTTTTTCTGAAATGTGGATCCTGACAGGCAGCCGATCCTCCATCCAACATTTATCGAATTGGCAATCTATCGGTGACAGCCCCAACAGGAGTATTTTATTCCTTTTTAAACATATTTCAGAACGGCACCCTATCCCTACAGTGGGTACCTTCTCATGTAGGCCTGCCCGGGAACGAAGAAGAGGATGAACTTGCGAAGGCGGCTGTCAGTGATCCTGTGGATCCAGAAGACAACATGGTCCTTACGTCGACCGAGATCTACTCCAGGGATAAAGAATTAATATGTAGAACCTGGGTTGTCCCTCCTGTATACCCATGGTACTTTCAAAGACATTCTGGATCCTCCAGATCTTATCAGGCGCCATTCACGCGATTTCCGACTGGTCACCTGAAGTGGATGAATTTCAAAGGGGGCAAAAGAAGCTTCCCAATTTGCATCAAACGTGATACCAGTCCTTTTTCTCCTCAGCACATTCTGCAATGTCTGGGATTTTTCTGTGAGGAGGCTGTTGCTTCCCCCCTGCTGTTCTTAGACTTGTGCAGATTTGTGGGCTCTAGCGTCTAGTTTCGCTATACCAGATGGGAATTAGTCTTACCACCACCACCACTTATAGTTTGAAGTTTTGTAAAAGCAAATAACACTCTTTATCGGTATAGTTAGGTATATAACATTTGAATAGAATTTAAATGTTCAGCATGAAGTAGGATAATTTTATGCCATTCAATGCTTATTTTGACTTGTATTTGATTTAGTGTGCTAACTAATCAGACAAATTCGTTACGTGTGAATAAATTAAGAGTCATTGGTTCTGTTTTTGCGGTACTCAGGTAACGGAATTACTACTTTGGTATCGTTATAATCATTGAGAATAAAATAAAAGTAAAAAGGTTTAAATAATTTCGTAGTTAAAAATGATTTATCTTTTAATTCCGAGATATTTTTCATTTTTCTTATGATTTCATTATGATGATTCATTGATGATATTAATGAAATAGAGATCGAAAAAAGTAATGTATATATTTCATATGATATAAAAACAAAAGCCCCAATTATTTTATTATTAAGGACAGTATATATATATATATATATATATATATATATATATATATATATATATATATATATATATATAATAACATCCAATTATTACTAATGTATAATCTTTTTTATTTAAATTTAATAAAAAAAAGTCGACTAAAGCTTTTAAAAGCAGCAAAAAATTTGTACAATGTATTCAGAGCAGCATCCATTTTAGTAATACATTTTATAAACTAAAATTTTCACGAGTGCGAGTATAATTTAATACTATTTTTCTCCTACAATAAAATTAAAAAATGAGCAGAAATAGTTGTAAAAAGTATTAAAAAATGGTCGCAATTTAAAAATAAATATTGAAAAATATGTACCATCTGAGTAAAAATGTATTTCGTTAAAATTATGACGTGCATTTTGGCTTAGAATTATTATTGTTGTATTGTAGAAAAAAGATTTTTTTTAGTTCAAAAAATTCGTATTGGTGCTTTGATATCAATCGCAGGAAATTGATTAACCAGTTTTTATAAATTTTTAAGTATAAAATTTATAAATCTGCATGTAAATGCTACCAAAACAGTCAGTTCCTTCTGGTGAAAAAATTTCTTTGTGTTTTCAACAGCCGACTTATTTACATTTTTCGATCTATTTAATTTCAGAAAAATTAGCTCTTTACTCTCAAAGATCTTGATTATCATACTTTTTTAATTCATATAATTTTGAAACTTTATATAATTTATTTATTTCAGAAGCTATTAAGTCAGTGCTTCTCAAACTTTCATTGTTTGTGACCCAATTTTCAATCATAATTTTCATTACGCCCCCCCCCCTCCATACAATAAGATTAAATTGAATTCATTAATAATGTACTTTGACACTATAACAACAATATGACTTTAATTATAAACCATAAAAATTATCAAAATATAAGTATTAAATTTGTGTATAACAAACCCATGGGATCACTAGTAATTATTAAATTTTTGTTCTTAACTCAGCATTGATAAATTAATTAGTAATACATTATGCTGTACTGATACATTTATAAATGTAAATGTGTGTTTTACTTTTAGTTATATCAGAATGTATTTCGTTTTGCTCCCTTTCAGTAAATTAATAATTTTTTTAAAGAATCTTTTATTTTCAATATGCTTGTGCCCCTAATATGAGATTATCACGTCCCTCTAGAAGGGTGCTCCCAACAATTAGAGAAACGCTGTATTAAGTTATTTTTGTGACGATTAAAAAGCGTAAGTAACATGACACGTATATAATTTAAAATTGTGTATATTAGTCATTATACTGCTTTTGACCTTTTGCCATCTTTCTGGTGCATCTCTCGAGTTCTGGTCTACCTCGACACAAGGGTGTTTGACTGTTGCCCTGGCCAGCACGTTCTCCAGATCTTTCCCCAGGGAAAACATCTGGTCAGAGACTTCTGAGTAACTGGATCTTCACCACTCTCCAACCACTCCGATGTATCAAGGGAGGTATAGATGTGAAGTAGTATGGAATGATTTGCACATATTTGTCTCCGAAGCCCGATTCGATGCCTAACCGGGTTAGAGCATTTTAGCTGCCACAGTAAACAGCTGTGTGTACTAATTTCTGACACTGTATATTTCCAATATGAATGCAAATTTAATTATATATATAATTTCTTTTCTACTGTATACTACGTGTAAAATAGTTAAAGTTTGGTTATTTGCTTTATCCCTGATGTTGTAATTGTAGTGTATGTATACCAATAAAGGTTTCACTACTTGTGTAACAATAAAGATTTTCTTGCAAAATGATTTAAATGATATATTTTTTTCTGTGATACTGAAAAACATGTGCATTATTATAAATAAAGTTTAAATTAAATTTTATGTTGTGAATGAGGTGTATTCTGCTTTAAATTCGGACATCATTTTCTGAATCCTCAACCTGATTAAAATTTATGTATAAGTTAATGATGTATGAGATATGTCCATTTAGATAAGATGAATCATTAATTTCAAACGTTCTTAAAAAAGAGTAAGGATGCTTTAATTTTCAATACATGGAATTGTTAAATAGTATGTAATAGATTTTATACTAAAAAATGCTATATTTTCTACGTTTTTAAAAATGAAAGTGTTTTAAGGACTACTGCGCATAAGACTTCTATATTATTTGAAAGTTTTCACTAAGATTTTGTAAGTTTTTTTTTAATCCTTTATCATCTAATTTATTTTTCACAATAATTTTTTCAGTGGTCATAAATAATATAATTTTCGATAAAGCGAAAATATATCTTTTTGTAAACGAAGTAATTAAATAGAATCAATATATTTGCTAAAAACATATCATTATTTATATTGATTCAATTTACTTAAAATTAAACCTTTTGCAAGTCCCTGTCATTCATGGCAAAAATGAAATCTGAAGAAGACTTAATACGAGTAATTTTAATCTCAATACATTCAAAAATTAAATTCCGAAGCTGAAATATTTGAGTTTTATTTAAAGTCATAAGTATACATACAAAATTTTATAATGTTGCTAAATCATTCTCCATACCATTGTTTAAGAATCTCTGTACCTTTCATAATTTCGTTTGCAAGCTGTCTAATTCTTTTGATCTGATCTGGGGATAATTTGCTCTTTCCGTCACCAACACCACCTTTTCTGAAAAAATTGACAGTTTTTACGGTATCCTTAGAAGGCTCTTTAGGGTTTGGATGCACAAATTGAAGATTCTTTTTCATGTAATCAAAGCTAGTATTCTCTAAAACTCTGTTCAAAAGGGCTTCATCATTAACAAGGCTCTGGTAATAATCTTCCCCAAGAAATTTGGCTATCCTCAGATATCCTTCTTTTCGGTTGTTGAACAAATTTTCATAAGAAATTAGCAAGAGGTTATCGTCATTTTTATGGGCTGCAAATGACAAGACATGTTCGAAATAACGTCCATATTCTATATCATTTGAAAGAAATTCTTCAAACATTTGGTCAAAGTCGAATTTTTCTTCCCTTATGCTTTGCAAGAAGTGATAAAAGCTTACAAAGGTATCTTCAGGGTGTCTATATATGTACAAGTACTTGGCTTTGTCGTTCTTTTTAATCATGTTGAATGGATAATGGTGTTTGTAGATCCTTAAGCCTTTCATCTCGTCAATGGGACCTTTCCCTGTCATTTCCATGAATGGCACCACGTTGACAAGGGCATCATTGAAAGCAGGAAAGTCTTTTCCTTTTGAAGTTATTTGCATAACGATGTACTGAAGCCAAGTGGTTCCTGTCTTAGGATAAGAACAAATGATGATGTCACCATCACGTGATTCGTAATCCAGGGTCTCTTCGATGTGCTCTTTGGTGAACCATGCAGCTTTGGGGAAAGGATGTCCTCTGATTCTTTGGAATGTTGCAATTTTTGACATGTTTTTATTTCCTGTAAGAAAATACCAGAAAGAGTAATTATTAAATGAAATAAAAACTTTTTATACACATAAAACAACTTGTTATAATTCATAAATATCAATGCAAGCTTTTGAAATAATTAAAAAAATTCCCCTAGAAAAAATCCCAGCATGGAATCTATTTTATTTCAAATTTCGATAGAAAATTTAATGATAAAAAGTCAAAACTTTGGAGAAATTAAAGTAATGCACATTAAATCCAGTTTCTTAAATATAACTATCTTTCTTATGCATGTAAAATATTTATTAATATTTTAGCTAAGAACATTAATTGAAGCTCATTAACATTTAAATCAACTCGGTTACATCTTAGCATATTTTAACAAGAATATGCTTGAGAACCTGAAAATACTCTTAAATAATTTGAGCGCTTTTTGCTTGTTTTTAACTAAGTATAAATTGAAGTAAAATATAAATTATGATAAGTAGAGAGAAATCTATTAGATCAATTTAAGTTTTATTTCATTATTAAGAATAAAGTGAAAACTAAGTTATATGGTATATAATCCTAGCACTGCATCGAATCATTAAACATTTAATTAGATGTAGTAGTTCAGAAAAATTATTAAATATCATTAAATTTTTATATTTTCGTAGAAAGTTTATCAAATTAAGTAAAAACCAAACTATTTGTATGAATCAGAAATTTTTTTTGAAACTATTTTTAATCGAGCGATACCATTTTCTTAGATACATAAATTTCAATTTACTCTGCGCATCTTATATAATCGAACTACTTAAATAACTTCTATTCTACGGTTAGATTTCTCACAAAATAGCATCGGAATGCAACAAGCTAGTTTGAAATCATATTTATAGTATACAATTAATTTATAATATGAAAATGATATGATTTATTATAGTTAATTATTATATAATGTAATTTGTTTCTAATGATTTAAGGAAATGTACTTCTTTTTTTAATATTATTATATCCAGCATTAAAAAACATGTAAGCAGTTCCAAAGTTTTTTAAATAATTCTGTAAATAATAATTAAGAATCTCTAATTCTATACAGCTTTAAGAAAAGTATTAAAAATTTAAGTCTTGCATCAGTATGATGGAATTGAATGAAATGTATAGAGTAAAAAGATAGCTTAGGTTGTGTAAAAAACTGCTTATTTTTTTGTGAGTGATGTAATAGAACAATGGGGGGGGGGATTAGGTATTAAGAATTTTGCAAGTAAAATTATGTAGACGTCATTCGAAACTCTCGTTGATTGTGTAATCAATGAGCTCGGGGTATTTCACCAGCTACTAAGGCATTGATTACGGCTTAAAGATGTCGAATCAACTTATTTTTAGAGGAAGAATTTTTAGCTTGTTAGAAAGGGGACGATCAGACAGAAGTGTCTAGTGTCGTAAATATTGATTAACGTTTAATTTTCAAATCGTAGAAATAGTACCAAACCATCAGGAACATTAATATACAAGTTGTAATGGATAGGCTTGTGTACACTTCCGTTATTGTCGCTTGTCGCACCACCTACAATTTATCACTTCTATGATTTCCCTCATACCGAGCGGACGTACCATACCAGCCTTAAGAAAGTATCTCTTATCATATTAAGTGCCTCTTTGTCTTATTTTACTTTAATTCTGAAATTCATTGATAAATTGTTGTTACTAATTACCTATGTTGATCATAATGAATCTTTGTTTGTTTTAGATTAAAGTACCTTGTCTCCCATTTGAGTTTTCTCGACGTTAATTTTATTGCCGGCATCCCACCGCATGTAGACTTACCAACCCCTAAGAAATCAACAACTAGACAAGGTCTATTTGTACAGTTAACGGGAAACGTAATCAGATGACGTGTACCAAACAACTGTTTTCCGAGCGATGGAGTCGAGAGCATAGGAATAGTGACTGAGTGAATATTAACGTCGCACTGTTCAGCTACACAAGGGCTTTTGGCGACGGACCTCGTAATTTTGAATCATGGTCAAGTGACGAGGATGACATCTTAGCTGGCACCCCTCCTTCTAACTACCACACCACACCAACTCGAGAACGTTTGAGCTCTCGACAGATTTAACGTGCATCGCTCCCTTACATCATGCGTCTTTAGTGGTATTGGGCTCGAACTCGTGACATGCCGACCATGATCCAATACCGCGACCGAGAGCATAGGAAATGTGTTGTCAACTAATGGATTGTACAAATTATCAAGATAAGTATTAAATTTTGTATACGTTATTTTTAAGTAATAGATAGTTTAAGAGTAAGTTATTCTTAATTAATAGGATGAGTATGTTATTTTACTTTTCCTTTATAATTTTTAAATTGGAGCTGATTGCAAAATAATTTTTATTTAAAGAAGATACCAAGAATACTAAATGCACATGCACCATTATTTAGAAAGACTCTCGATTGTGTCAAAGAAGAAATCTTCATAGATTTAACGTCAAGTGCAGAAATCGTAAGTCAGTTTAGTAATAAATTACTCTTTGAATTTTGGGCAGGGAGGGAGAATGAATTTTCTGCTTTGAAAACAAAAGTATTTCGTATACTAGTACCTTTTCCAAAACTGCAGTACTTATTAAATTTGTTCTTCATTTAGTATTAATAAATTAATTATCAAATACATTGTGCAATTCTGATACATTGAGAAGAATATTGTATAAATGTAAATGTGAATTTTATTTTTTATAATGGAATTTTGTTTTGCCTCGGTTTCAGTAAATTTATAATAATTTAAATAATATTCTATATATATTTTAGACTTTTCGATGTGCTCGTGCTCCCCACGTAGAATTATCACGCCTCTTAGGAGCGTGCCCCACAGTTTGAGAGCCACTGACCTAACCAATTTTAGCATATAGATATCTTTTCTTCCAGTAACAGACGAACTTTTCTTCTATTTCAGTTTTATATCATTTGTATAATTATTAATTCATTCATTTAACACTGGATAAAAAATTTAAGTAATATCAATCATGCGTTATCATATCAGATTGTAATAATACAAGAAACAATAATTCTACCATATTCTGACAAAGCGAAAAGGAGATAAAAATTGGATATCTATTTATTGTTAAAGTAAAATATCTACTATATATATATAATTATTTTGAATATCCCATCATCGAGGAAGTGTTGATAATTTTTCTTTTCAACCATGTTTGAGCAATCCTTGTTAATGAATTTATCTGTAATCACTCGTTTTCGGGTTCATCAATTTCGGGAATTTTTCTTTTTTTCTTTACAAATTAAATTTACAAAAATATTACTTTATGCCTAATTTTCACTACAGGTTCCATTTTTAAAAAAATCTCTAAAAATTGTACAAATATTTAAAATAGTTTTTAATTTAAAGAGGATAATAAAATTAAAAAGGGAATATTTTGATTTTTTACTGATAAACATTTTATTTATTATTTTTAATGAATCAGTTGTTTTGAAAATGATATGTGGATTATTTTACATAATTGTAAAAAAAAATTCTAAGCCCCACTAACTCAGAATAGTACGTTTTCAATAAATACATATATTTTAATTGCAAGCATTAGGATGATGTAGCAGCATAATGATATAATAAAAATAGTTCTATAAATAATACATATTCAAATTTCTGCATTAAATGTGATTTAATTGTTTTATAATAGATCATTTTGTTTTCTATATTGCTTCCATCGTTTTAGAAAATATATATATAATATATATATAATCATTAATAATTATTTTGTTTGTGATGTGTGCATGATATTGGAAAATATTTCCAATTACTTACACAGAATAAAAAAAATGAGTATTTTTAATAATTACTGATGAATGCAATAGAAAGAAAAATGTAAGTTTTCACTAACCACATTATAAATTATATTAGAAGACCCTCCTATAATGCTATAGAAAAGCTGCAACTTCCAATATTAATCACCAAAAATTCAGACAAATATATTAAGGAAATACAGCTACTTTTTAAAAGCTGTGATTCTTTTCTCGAATATTTTTACACAACAGAAGTGACAATAATGCGTTTACTCTTTTTTTACAAAAATGAAATAGTGTAAATATTAGGGAGAGAAGCGTATTATTAAGATTAAAGAGAAATTAGTTTTAAAATTGAAATCTTTAAAAATCCCTCAAATATGTTCTCCTAATAAATATGAAAAATATTCATGTCATAAATAAGGATTATGAAGAACATTCGGCATTGAATTTGTGAAAAAAAATGCTGATTGCGATATCTTTTTCAGTAATGAAAAGAAAATTCAAATTAAGCTTAATGTAGGGAGGGACGATTTTATAAAGTTTTTAAATGCTACGGTGAGCGTAAAAATGATAAAAATTTATCGCACGTTTTTTAACAACTTTTTAGAAGATTGACTGAAATTAAAATGGTCACAAATATATAATCTGTAATTTTAATCCAAAATTCGTCATCTTAAATTTTTTCATGCAATAAATAAAATTCCTGAAACGTAATTTTTTTGAAAAAAAAATTGAAAGTTTCAATGACTTTTCAATCTTTTAATTTTTGTAGAAGTTGGTAGTAAATTGATACGAGCAGTGGGTTCTTGAACATTTAAAATTCCTTTCTGAGAGTGTACACAAATGTGTGACTGCTTAGAAATATTTGTTAAATGAAATATCTGATTGTTTAAACAGCTGATGTAGAAAATATAGGAGAAGCTGAGAAAATATAGCTGATGTAGAAAATAAAAAAAAAAAAAAAGGAGGTACGCGTTATACGGCAAATATACCTAAAAATTAAAAATTGCACCTTGGAAATATAGGTGCACGTTATATGGCAAGAGCGTGTTATGCGCCGTATTTTACGCTAATTCATCGGAGTTAAAGAAAAAATTTAGAAATCAAATTTATTACTCAATGCATGCTTAAATGTTTTTTTTTTAAAAAAAAATAATAGATTTTTTTTTCAAGAATTTCGTTATAAAACATTTTTAAAAAAAAGCTAAATTGATTCTTTAAAATATTTAAGAAATCTTAACACATTTTTTCTGTGTATTAATATTTAAACTGGAGGTAAATTTTACACATTATAATAGTCTATATTCAAGAAATAAATTTAAAAAAAGTATAATAAAATAAATCTTACCTTCAGGAACTGATATTTCAACAATTTATATTAAATGAAACTGTGAGAAAAAAAAAAACTTCCTTCTAACACTAAAACTGGAAGTTAAGCGTATTCCAAGTGAATACGCTCTACACTGTGTAAGGCCGTTCTTTTTATAAAGCACCAAAGGTTCAATTTCTTGAAGTAAAGAAAATTATATGATTAGCGTTTTTTTCTCTTATCATTTCCGATGATTTTACAAAAATTTAGAGTATGAAAAAAAAATACATACGTAAGGAAATGAAACTGTTTGTTAAAAAGTGAAATACATTGCACATATTAAAAATAATGATATTGCTACATAAAAAATGATGCATCTAAATATAGCTAATGAAATATTGCTACATAAAATAATGATATACAGTCGACTCTCGATAATTCGTAGCTGGAGGGACCAATGGAAAACTTCGAATTATCAAGAGGGTAAGAAAAAACTCCTGAATTAATTTTTTTTCTAACACATTTAAATTTTAAACTGTGTAATGAAACAACAATTGTACATATGTATTAAACTACTATGAAATAATTTTAAAAAGCATATATTATGTAGTATAAATGTTATATACAGAAGTTAAACGTCACGTATTAAAAGAATGCATTTATGTAGTAATTCTCTTTCACGCCCCGCCAAATCTCTTCCATTCCTGATTGGAAATGAAATCGTTTCACACCCGGTTTCCTCAGAGACTGTCCTCAACACCATTGGTTCTTCAAAGCTGGGTACAGTGTGGCCCATGTGCCATTTGGTGCCACATGCTATAAGTCATGTGAATAGTCATGTCAGTCCGACGCAAAAAACACAATCCTATGCATCTCTTCTTCACAATAGCAGACCATAATTTCTGAACACATGAGTTGGAAGGCCACATGTTAAACGAAAGATATTGACATTTGATAACAGGTGTGGCCAGAACTGCCCACTTGACGATGGAAAGCAATAAAAGTATATTTTCGCCTGAAGAGCCGGGAAAAACAAAGAAGGGTAGCAGACCGATGGTCATCAAAGGGGCTACGTTACAGGGAAGGCACGCAGAGACAATAAAACATTAAACATGTAAGCTCCAACCTGTTGCTACAGGACTCTCGATAGTAAGTGTTCGCATTGTCGAGAGTTTTATGAGATAACTTCGAATTATATTGAGTATTGTAGTCTGGCCAGCCACAGATTTTACTTCGAAAATTGAGTGTACCAAAACTTATTGTCTTAGTTTGAAAGATCAAGAGTTGTTCCTAGGGGCTGAGCGTATGCTTCGAATTAGCGAGAGGTTCGTATTATCGAACGTCCGAATTAGCGAGAGGTTCGTATTATCGAAGGTTCGAATTAGCGAGAGTCTCGACTGTATATATATAAGATATGCATATTATAATAGAACTGGAGATTTAAAAAAAGTCTAAAATCGTACACCACTATTTTCTTTGAATTGTTTACATTCAATAGTGAAAGGAGAAAGAAGAAAAATTAAATAAAATTCTCATGATATATAATATATTGAAACTCCTTTTATTTGTTTTCTAACAGTATTCATACTTAAAGAAGTCTGTTTCATCTCTAAGATGAGTTAATTATTATCTTTTGAATTGGATGATATTGTGAACAAAGAAACTTATTTTATAAATAAATTACAAATTATTTATACAATCTCGTCTAAAAACTGGAAAGAATAATCCATTGAAAGGATTTCTGCAAAATAAAATGGTTTGAATCATAACCAGTGCATCTGGGTAGATTATAAACAACGTCATTCACTTCGATTAAAAAATTGAATAGATTGAGAATTTTATATAAATTACTTCAAAAGAAATAGTTTCAACGCATATCCCACCATTCAAGTTCAGTCAATTTGTACTTATAACGGAAAATACAGAAAAGCATAAGCAACTACAAAATATTGTTTCCTTCTAAGGTCCTACGTTGCTTTTATCTCATAATGCCCTTAGATTAGTTATAAGTAAACAAACACTGAGACCCGCTGTATCCTGTCTAAGTTTCAGCGCCTCACTCTGTACTGTTTAACCCATTGAGCCCCATGTAACCATTAGTGGATACATGTTATGTATAGAGAAAAAGTCCATAGTAACCTCATGTGGATACATGGATTATTTAGGTGTACAAACAGTATAACTAGCACAGGAAACATTATAAGGTAGATTTTCTTTTATTTGGATTGCGTAAAATATCGAAGCTAAGATACAAAATTTCTGGAGTACAAAAACTTGCGAAAAATAGGAAAATTAAAATTAAAAATATTTGTGAGAAATTGCTGGAAATATAACTTGGAAATAAAAAGCTTTTCAATGTGCGTTACATAAGTGTATTGTCATATTTGAGCTCATCTTTTTCATCACAAATAGATAAATCAGTATCAGTCACTGTCATATTCATCGGTTTCCGGCAAATATACTCATTCAATATCACTTTCATTAATATCCAACGACGAGTAAAAAGGTAAAAATAAACAACAAAAATAATAACACAAACTTTAAAAAGCGAAACGAAACACAAAGGAAAGTGTGCCTTAGTCAACGTCAAAAAAAGTAATAATAAAATGTGCGTCGTAACTTCAAGGTCAGTACCCCCCTGGAGTTTCAAGGGATACTAGAAAGCGCAGTCTGGTACTCAAGGGGTTAATCACTTGTCACTGGTCGTAAAACAGTTATTGAGCTCCTATTTAACAAGTAGTTCGAAAAGTAACACTTCTGTCTCAGTACTTAAGAGCTTTTTCTAAAAAGGCTTTTTTTATTTTGAAGATTTTTGCTATATTACATGCGCAAATTTTTATTTTATTTTTATGACAATTATTTATCAAATGTTATTTTTATTTATTAATTGAAATTTCAATACTTTATTGAAGAAAAGTTTAAGTATTTAGAAAAATAATACTTTTACTGCATTATATATTTTATATAGTGTTTACAGTAGAAATCTGCTTCAAAAATAAAACAAGAAAAGTAAAATATATTTCATTATATGTAGAAACAAAAATTATTTTTCCTTTACTACAAAGATCCCTACTAAGATGAATGAAATAAAGTTTTTCCTGCGTTTTAAAATCTTATGCGTTCTATGACAATAGATATTTGCAGAAATAAGGCGAAGAATAAGCATATTGATATAAGACTATATTTTTTATTAAATAATACTTGAGGAAGAAGACTTTTGGTAAGAATTTTTTGGTAGGAAGCGAACTAAATGTTGCAGATTTTACTGACGGGACATCAAACTGAAAAGAGTCTGAAATTTTTTATTGAAAGAATAATTGCATTCACGTGGAAACGATTGTTCGAAAGTGGAAATGCAAATGTGTACTTCTATTACATCACGTTCGACAAGAACAGCTTGATCTAATCAAAGTAGAGTTACACTGAGTTCCATAAATGACCGACGATTTGAAAAATAAGTCAAGAAAAACGAAAAGCGGCAGAAATGTATGGTTTGCAGCATTCTACTTTGGTAACCAGGAAATTTATTCTCACCAAGATTCAAAATTAGTTACAAAGTTCGTCAGCAGGTGGCGCTTCTAACTATAAAAACTGCAACCAATGTTTTATGTCAGTACAATAGCCAAGCTCCTACACTCCAGCCTGCCATTTCAACTTTACAATGACTACCAAAGAACTTTTCTAGCCAGATACGGGTCTGAGGGTTCCCAGAAACCCATGTACCCGGAAAAATATTCGTAGATTTTTAGGTCAGTAGATCGCAAATGCAGCAAAGTGCTAAGGTTATGCCGAAGCAAAGCCTCCCCACAGTTCAGTCGTGATAGGAGTTAAAGCTTCCCTGCGGGAAGCAGGCACTCCAAGAACTATTTAACCATTCGTTAGACCTGTCAGTATTCTGGTGAGGGCTTTGAAAACGGTTCAGTTAGAATAGCGAATATTTCTTGTTTTATAGTTTCCTCACCTGGACCACAATTTTGTCGCTACGAGACGCAGTTTCCAAAGAAAATTCAATGTCAGAAACGGATTGAAAAACAGTACAATAAAAGCACTGCTCGAAACATTTCAACATACGAAGAATGTTAATGATGTTCTGGAAATGTTGGCGTCCAATCGCAGTAGCTAGCTTCCTTATTCCCCAAATTTAATCCCGTTGGTGTGCTGTAGAATTTAGGAGAGGGAGGTACCAGCTCAGGTGTGGTCCTTTTCACTTGACCATGGTTCAAAACTACGAGGTCTGTCCAAACTGATTGTGGTATAATTTTCATCAGATCTGGCCAATACGTGGACTGCATATGGCCCGCCGGGGGATTTTATACTTCTATTGAAATTTTTGTTTCTCGTTATGTGTGAATGGATGTATACAAAGGTATTAAATTAATTAAAATTCACTTGGGGCATATTGTTATCATACGCAAGTGCGAATAGGAATTCCAGTTCTATATTTGATATCCACGAGTGCCAGACGTTGATGAAAGTATCGGTTTTTGTCAGGCAATCATCGACATTAGGTAATGATTACGTCGACCGACGGGTACAGCAGGCTGTCTGTGAGGAACTGATGCTCTGTTCTAATAATAAACAAATATACATACATTATCCCACAGTAATTGACTTTTCGAAAAAATACTGAATCCCTGTACACTAAAATGTTGTAAAATAGATAAGTTCCTGATATTCAATTTATTTATTTCCGTGTGTTTTCATATAATATAAAAAATACCAATTATTCTAGCCTTAATGAGTTGGTTCTATATTGCATACAAGTTGAACCACTGAGAGTTGAATAAAAGAATCCAGAAATTTTTTCAAAAAAACTCTGCACTTTTTTTACTCGAGTATATTTTTATTGATATTTATAAAAATATAAATTAGTAAAAATGCAACAAAATGCAAAAATTGTTATAAATTTTAAAATGTCAAATGATCGCTATCTGCAGTAAATTTCCAAAGTTAGTAAAAAGATTGGCATTTTTACATAATTATAATATAATCGGGACCCCAATTTAATGAATTCGTTGAGAATGAACATTTTATTCGTTAATTAGGGGTTATTTGTAATATCGGGGGTCCAAAATAATAATAATTTTTTGACTTACCTTTCGGAAACTCTTTTATTAGCAACTACACAAAAAATATGTATAGTTAGAAATTATACATTTTATTCAATTGCAAAAATACCGCTACCATTGAGTAAGATAATAAAGGAATTTTCTGTCCTATTCAAAACTCACATGATAGGTTACACTCATGACTCATCTGCACCTGATTAGTTTAACAACGTGTTGCACTCTTTCCGGTCGAAATTAGCTGCTCACAAGAACAGTCTTTTTTTTTTTTTTTGTTCCGGACAAAAGGTGTTTGTATTTTGAAAAGAAATACAATTTTTTTTCTGAACCAAACTATTAAAAAAAATTTCGGCTGTTGAAATAATTCGTTAGTTTGGAGTTTATAATTCGCTAAATAGGATTTTTGCCTTAATTTTAATCGGTGGGGGGGGGAATTGTTAAATAACGAAATACGTTAAACCGGTGTATAATTAAAAATATCACCCCTGTAAAAAACAATAAAAAATTAAATTTAAAAAGTAAATTTTGTGTGTAAGTGTACCTCTGTTTAATAACCCAATATTTTTCAACTAATATTTGTTTGTAGTTATTTGAAACATTTAAGGATGAATTCAAAGATAAATTTTTGATGAAAACAGGGTTGTAAAAAGATTTTTTTTTCATAATGGCAGAACTCAAAGTTATTGTGTTTATTTGGTAGTGAAAAAGTAACTGTATTAGCGGGACTTAACGCGTTAAAAGTATCATGACACAAAACATACTGTTTACGTACATTTCCGAAAAATATTAAGAAGCAAAAGTTTTTATTTAACTACTCTTAAATTTAATCTGAGAGTTCAGCAAACTATGTATGGTTTATCGTTACAGCAACCGTCTACCACAGTCAAAGTAACTTATTTGGGTGACATATGGATAACAAAGAAATTTAAACCATTTTCAGATAGTGAACTGGGGAAGGATTGTTTCAATGCATTAAGAAGTAGTGATTTCATAATAAAACTGGCCATTCATAATTTTTTTTCACGCATATAAAATCAGATAAATTTAATAAAAATAAGCTTAGGGGTAACATTTTATTTCTAAGAAACATTAACAACTGGCAGAATTACAAAATTAATCGTTATTAGTTCATTTAATACAAAGATTTTTTTTTTGTGACGTTGTTAGAGAGCTTTGTGTTTTAAGTTTTAAGAAGCTTGCGTAGGTGTTGAAAATACCAAATTTAAAAAAAAAATATCTAAAAAGATTAACTGTATAGGAATTCAATGCAAAGTATCTTTTATCCTGCGAAATTATGAGCACAATCGTTAGGTTTACATTCTTTTTCTTGGTGATTTCACAGTGAAAAGACCGCCCCTCCCAAGTAGTGATTTCTACACCAGTTGTTGCGCCCTCTAGCGCCCGCTATGTGAAGCGAGCTTGTAGTTGTTGACAAGAAACGGAACGGTAACAAAACACTGAATAGATGTGTAACAAAACGAGGTGAGAGAGAGAGAGAGAGCGGAATGCGTTATGAAGCGGTTTTTGTAAAAAGTAGTTTAGTTTAAAAATTATATTGTAAAAATAAACGTTAGTTGCTTATCCCAAAAGAAGCCTCTTTGATATCAACTTCATGAGAGCCTCTCCCTTTAATAATAACGATCACATGGATCAACTAAGAATACCACACCAGTGGTAATACTTTGAATCAGGACTTCGAACTATAATATTTTTAGCTCAAGTTTTTGTTCCGGTTCAACTAAAAAAATATATTGTTTCAGTTCCTGTTTTCGTTCCACCAAAAATAACGGTTTTTTTTTTCAGTTCAGTTCCGAATGAATAATTTTATTTTATGCATATTTTTATTTGCACTAAACGTATAATTCTACCATATACAAAAAATGTAATTCAATCAAAATTTAGAAGATTTTATTCTTTTTTTAATCGGTACACTATATGAATTGATTTAATTAACCAGCCTGTACGTACGAGCGGTGAACATTGGTATTTTATTATCCATTATCAAAATTTCATTTGACAACTAGGTTCGTGATTTGTTTTATCTATCTAAACAGTCTCTATACAAACATCCGTGGATGATTGCATGCTGAGATACGAAAAATATAACTCAGGCTGATATTTTTCTTAAAAATTTATCTAGTTCCTTCAACTGAATTATATCAATCAGCTTTCTACAAGTACTATACTGTTCGAATTAATTGGGACAAACATTTTTTTTATTATCTGAGTTGGTGTGTGATTACCAGTTACACTCAAGAGCCAAAACAATATGACCACCTGTCAATAACGAGTTGGCCCACCTTTGGCGCGCAACACAGCTTTAACCCGCCTTGGCATGGATGCCACAAGTCCTTGGTAGATGGCCGGAGACAGATTGTACCAGATGTTTAAGCAACACGCAAATCCGAGATATTGCGAATTGGTGGTCTTTGAACTCAGAGCTGCCGTCCCATGACATCCCAAATGTGTTCTATCGGATTGAGATCCGGTGAGTTAGGCGGCTAGGTCATTAACTGGAATACAGCATCATGTTCCTGGAACCACTCCAACACAATTTCAGCCTTGTGACACGGGGCGTTGTCCTGTTGGAACATTCCATTTTCAGCTGGAAAATAAGAGGCCATGTAAGGGTGCAATTGGTCCGCAATGATGTTCAGATACCCTGTAGCATTCATATGGTCTGCTCTACCACAACCACTGGTTCTAGAGACGCCCAAGAGAACGCCCCCCAAAGCATAATACCGCCTCTACCGGACTGTGTATGACCTACTGTACATTGAGGGAGCAACTGTTAGCCTGGAAGACGGCATATCCTGACACGGACATCGGCGTGATGCATGACAAAACATGATTCATCTGACCAGGCAACTCTCCCCCACTGATGCATGGACCAGTCGCAATGTTTCCGGACCCAGCGCAGGTGCAGTTGGCGATGACGCTTGGTCAGCAAAGGCACACGAGTAGGAAGTTTGCTGCGTAGCCCCATATCCAACAGTGTCCACTGAACAGTGGGCTCCGATACTATTCTACTTGGTCCTGCATTGTATTGGGCTGTCTGGCTCCGGTTTTGCTTCACCATGCGAGACAGTCTCCGACGACCTTTTTCTTTGACAGCGTGTGGACGTCCAACACCATGTCGTCTACTGCTGGTTTCACCGTCATTCATCTACTTTGAATGAGTACTAACAACTGTAGATCACGAACAACCCACAAGTCATGCAGTTTCGGAAATACTTGTTCCGAGCCTTCGAGCCATTACAATCTGCCCTCTATCAAAGTTGCTTAGATCCGCAGCCTTTCCCATCACGCACAGAAGTAAGTTGAAGAAGGATTCTTCAGACTCTCCAGCAGCAGTTAAATACCACTTCCACCTGATCACATGCCTTCCACGTCATCCAAGCGAGTTCATTGCAAAATGTAGGGGTGGTCATAAGGTTTTGGCTCTTGAGTGTATGTCCCAAACCACCTCAAACAGATTATATATGCCCAGAAGTAATGTGACGGATCGGCATTGGCTGTAGTTTATGTTTATCCGTTTTTAGTATATTAGTAGTTCAGTTGTGAGCCTTTCAGTGCGGTAGCTGGTGGTCATAATTTGGGTTCCCCGTAACACGTGTTGTTTTTGCTTGTTCAGAGATGGATATTACTCCGAGGAAGCGTTCTAAAATAATCGCTCTTAATGAACACTCTTCAATGACTGTAGCTACTGTAGAGATATAGGTAGTTGGTGTTGGCAAATCTAGTGTTTCAAGAATTTTAAGAGCATTTCAAGATTTCTGATGATTGTCTCCAAAAAGAAAAGGAAGATGTGAGCTCAAATGGAAACTTACTCCAAGAACTGATACAATTTGCGTACCTCAACTGTACCGAAAATGGTACTGGAAGTTAGTCGTAAGACATCAAGACTGAGGAAAAAACAATTACTAACTTAGAAAATAATGAGAAAACGTTTAACATGTACCAAAAATACTGATCCTGGACTGTTAATAACTAACAGTCCAGGTTCGTGATATTCGAATTTCAGCGATTTCGCATTTTCAGCGATGAAACGCATTTATTTGTGTGCAGGGATACAAATCACACAAATGTAGTTAGACGAAAGGAAAGTGAAACTCTCTGCTGCCAGGTCATATTCAACACTGCAAAACTCCCTTCCAAACAGATGTTTTGGGTTTTTTTCTTAATAAATGGCACTGAAAGCTTAGTTACTTTTCTTAAAAGGCATGATAAATTACGTCAAAGACATAAAAATATTAAGTAGTATAATTTTTACAGCTATGGAAACATTTGATGGAACATTTCAACGTGATTTAGCCTTTTGTCACAATTCGAAATTATTACAGATTTTTATACGATAAAATAAAATAAGAATGTTTAATTGGACCAGTAACTAACCAGACCCAAATCATATTGAGATTTTATTACATATTTTCAAGAATTGTTCAGCTAAGATTAGTTGCACGACAACAGAGCGAATGTTATAAAGTGCTATACAAGTGTGTATCCACGATGGCGAAGTTCAGAACATGTACACTGCACTAGTGGAGTCAATACCAAAACGAGTTGAAGAGGTCATTTCTGCTGAAAGAGGACATATTTCATACTAATATACAGGTTTTTCGGTCCGCTTAAAGTATGTAATGATTAAAAGCTAGGGTTTTTGAAAAAATCGTTTCTTACCATTTGTCCCACTTAATTCGAACAGTATAGTAGTTTCATGCGAAACTGAAACAGAAAAGTCCCAGTGAACATCAAAACAGGAAATCGATGTAACATCTGTACCCACATGTAATGATGATAATTACATCCCTGCTTTGAATCAACTATGTGAGGATTACTTTCTGGGTATTTTGGAAGCATGGTACTTGTAAGGATGGTGTGGAGGATTGTTTATAATGTCTTTAAAGTTGTAATAACCAGCACTCTCGTTTTGTGTTATGAATATAATTTAAAACTAAGTATTATTTGTAACTCGTTGTTGTCTCTCTCTCTATTTGTCAAGTTTCTCAACTTTCTAGCCCACTCCTTCTTGATGTTGATATATATACTAAATTTAATTTTGTGAATTGGAACGTTATATTAATGGAAATTGGAAATTAGGGATATCGGTCAAATAATTGCATACTCAAGTAGTTTTAACATCAGTGGAGATAAATTCTGCATCTTGTCATCTCAAGTGCTAAACAAGAAAGGGACAAGAGACTTATCCCTTTCTAAATTCAAAAATAGGGGGGGGGGGAGAAGATGGAATAGAAAAAGTATAATCACTTGTTCAAGTAAAGAGAATTATCAATCACTTTTAGAAATTACGAAAGTATTTTAAAGAAAAGTTTCAATCGCTGAGTAAGACACGTGTAAGTTTTATTAAGATATTCTTTTACAAGGAATAGCGAATAAATCTCAAGGTTCAATCCTTTTAACGAGGAATCACGAGTAAACGTTCAAAATATAGATTTTAGTTCCTTAAGGTGAAACGAAATGAGACTTGATTTGTGAAATAGGGTACCCATAGTTATAACTTAGAATAAAATATATATTAGAACAGGGGTCACGACGGCCTTTAACTGTGGCATGCCAAACTGATCTACCAATATGATTCAGTGTGCCACACACAGTAGGACATGTTTTAAAAATTCAACTCCCGTGGTAATGTATGCATTTGGAGAATACAGGTTAATAATATAGATTTACAGTTTTATTATACATTAATTTGGTATCATTTAAAGATATTTCTTGATACAAAAACGAATTGCATAAAATAACACTATTTCAACAAAAAATAATAAAATTTTTAATTGTACAAATATTATGCATTTTTAAACATATATATTAAAATAAAAATAGACAACATATAGAATGTAAGTATTTCTCTTCATTAAAGTTAAATAAAAATTTTAATGTGAAACTAGTGCTTGTGCACCGCTCTACATTCATATCGTAAAATAAGAGGTATGATTTTTGACGATTGGCACGACTCTGGACATTCAGTTGTTACATTATTTTTTTGAGGACTCGAAATATTTTTTATGAGAGGAAAGAATTTTTACTTAGATATATAGAGCCAAAAGCGGAAAGCAGAGTACATGTCACACTTTCTCTCTTCAAACAATTAAATCTTACCAGCAATGGCATTCAATAATTTGCACAAAAAAAAAATGTTGTAAATTTATCTTTCAAGTTATCTTTCAGGTTCTTTCGTAATTACGTAAAGGTCCATAATTCTGAAGAGGTTTTCCAAATAAGGTCCATTAGAAATTTTTATCAACTTCCCTCCACTCAAAAATTGGCAAATTTGTAGAATAGTGTGGAGTGGCACTGAGAATTGCACAACGTACCACATGTTGCCAACCTCTGTATTAGAATTTCAAGTAAAATAAGTTATAACTTATAGTGTATATTTGTATGAATAGATGGGTGTGTGTGTGTGTCTAAAAATATCCAAATACTTCTTTGTTATATCCATCGTATCTGTAAAATATCTATGTGTGTAATGAATTTTTGAGGCAGATTGAATGCATACAATTTTTATTTAGTATTTCGTTAAATTGCACTAAAATACTAATGTTTTGATGTTAAATAAAGCTTTAATTACATACCAAATCTTATAATGATGCTAAACATTCTCCATACCATTCTTTAAGAACTTCCGTACCTTTCATAATTTCGTTTGCAAGATCTCTAACTCTTTTGATCTGATGTGGAGACAATTTATTTTTTCCATCACCAACGACGCCTTTCCTAAAAAATTCGATGATTTTTATGGAATCTTTAGAAGTTTCTTTAGGACTTGGATACACAAAATAAAGGTTCTTTTTCATGTAATCAAAGCGAGCATTCTGTAAAATTCTATTCCAAAGTTTCTTATCACTAACAATGTTCTGATAATATTCTTCTCCAAGAAATTTGGCTATCCGAAGATATCCTTCTTTTCTATTAGCAAGCAACTTTTCATAAGAAATAAGTAACAGATTTTCATCATTTTTATGCACTAGAAATGACAAGACGTGTTTAAAATAACTTCCATATTCTACTTCGCTTGCAAGAAATTCTTCAAAGAACTGGTCAAAGTCAAAATTTTCTTTCATTAAATTTTGCAAGAAGTATTAGTAACTGACAAGAGTATCTTCAGGATGTCTGTATATGTACAAGTATTTAACTTTGTCGTTTCTTTTGATCATGTTGAATGGGCAGTGGTGTTTGTAGATCCTTAGGCCTTGCATTTTGTCAATAGGTCCTTTCCCTGCCATTTCCATGAAGGGTACCACATTAACAAAGGCATCATTGAAAGATGGGAACTCTTCTTTTGGAGAGTATTTGAAGAATGATATATTGAAGCCAATTTGTTCCTGTTTTAGGATAGGAACAAATTATAATGTCACCATCACGTGATTGTAATCCAGGGTCTTTTCGATGTGTTTTTTGATAATCCAAGAATTCTTTGGAAAAGGAAGCCCTCTAATGTTTTGGGTTTTACTAATTCTTGGCATTTTTCTAATTCCTGTAAAACATCGAAAAGAATGATTAGTACATACAAAAATTTACGATTTTAAAACTTAGTAGATTACATAAATATCAGTATTCTTTTCTTCTGAACATTTTGTGTTAAATATACAATGATACGGAACGAAAAAAAATAGCTGGAAATTAAAAGAAGCAAATGAAAGGCAGTTTTTCAAAGCGTATAAAAGTATTGGAGAATTCTTTTATTATATTAAGTTTTCAATGTACACTCTGCTGGCCGTTAAAATTGCAACACCAAGAAGGAATGATTAAACGAACGTCCAAATCACGACATAAAAATAATTAATGTTTCACACATGTTCATTAATGTAATGCACAAAATTAGTACGCATTTGGACGACGCAGGAGGAAGGAATGACATCTTAGGCACTGCATAAAAGAAAAGTTATGTACAGTAGAACGTCGTTTATCCGAACGTTTATTATCCGGAGCGTCAAATATCCGGACCAGTTTTTTTTTTTTTTTGTTAACTACATGTATTGTATATAAATACGTTTTCGAACAGTGCAATACTCAACTGTTGTTTCGTGTGAACGCAAAAGTAACGGGAAAACCCGAGGGATATTTGGCAAATTTCAGTTGTGTGATTTGAAAAACATCTGCGTGGAATATTAGGACAGTTTGTTTCCAAGTGAGGGGGTGTATACGTGCTCTTTTGTTGAGTCGTAAACTGCTATGATTTCGAATTCAAAACGGAAGAGCAACGTCTTGAACGTAGAGACAAAACTTGAAATATTGAACCGTCTCGCGATGGGAGAAAGTACCAACAACAACGAAACGAACAACAACAATGCCAAAAGTAGCAAGGGTCCATCAAATGCTGACGTGTTAGAGACAGCTATAGAGTGGTACGAGCAACAATCATATTGCTGTCCTACTCAATTACTGCTGCTCAAGAGAATCAGAGAACTTGCAGCGAAAAATCGAAGGTGTACAATGGTACAGCGAAAAATAAGTGATTATTATCCACAATAAAGGTAAAATTGCGATATTTTGCCCCTATTTGGCTTTTTCTTCAAGCACGTTTCTCGAATGTGATGATTTTCAATATTTGTATAGTGTCCAGTAGCATATACTGCATGGGTCGCATTCGGTTTTCGGTTATCCGAACGGTTTCCGGTCCCGATTGATTCGGATAAACGACGTTCTACTGTAGTGGATTTCTCATTTGGAAAGCGTTTTATAAAGCGTGACTGGCCCTTCACCCCTCTCCATCTAATCCGGTTGTTGAAGTGTGGTATAGACTTGAAGCAGCATGGAACGAGTTGCCCGTTTCTGTCACCCAAGCCCAGTTTGACTCCATGCCTAACTGAGTAAGAGCTATTTTAGCTGCCAAGTGCGGCTGCTGTTTTTACTAGTTTTGCACCCTCCGTAAACCCCCAAATAGCTTACAAATTAGTGCATTGGGCGCTTGGAAGGGCACCCAGCAGCTCGGAGCTAAGAAGGGCACGGATAAGCTGAAATTAATCAAGTTTTCTGGTTAGAAATTTCGATAGTTAAGTGCCAAGGGGATCTGTAGATCTTCTGCGCCCAGGGACCAAAAGGATCTTAAACCGGCATTGTACAAATTTAATCATTTTAACATCATGCCATACTATTTGAGTTCTATGAATATCTTCTTTGTATTTGCTTTCTTTCATAGTGTTGCAATTTTAATGGTCAGCAGTGTAGTTATATTATTTTAAAAGCTCATGAACATCTAAATTAATTCCAATAAATCACGTCATATCTTGATGGGTGAATAACTTGTAATTCTGAAGGCAAAAAGGGCGATTTTTTACTCTTATAATAAAGGAGAAACGCGACCCACTAATCACAATATCTCTGGAGCTCTTAGGGGTACACACTTGAAATTTGGCAGACATGCAGGCTTTGCGAAAATTGCCCCCCTCCCCTCAAAGGGTTGCAATGGTTTAAGAGGTGTTATACTCTTATGCAGTTTGAGTGTTTTGGCCTTTTTTTCAATGTTTTCTTTTATTAAAGCATAAAAGTAATATAATACAAAAGTGAAGAAATAAAAATATTAGATCCTCATTTGATGTTTTGTTTCATTTCAAATGAAACAGTAAGAGTATCTTCACTTTTTGAATTCTTAGTGTTAAATGCACCCTTGCAATACTACAGCAAATTATAAAACATTTTAATAAATTGATCATTTCTAATAAAATCACGTTAATTTTGAATGATCAAGGTGGTTTACAAACTCATGAAATGTGTCTTATTTAGCCAAGTGGTCATATTTGCAAACTAGTGGCCCATATCGTTGAGTTGCGAGATTAATGCCGATACCACTGAAGATCCGCTACGTAGAGGGCCTGAGGGTCGATGCTCAAAGTCTTAACATTTTCATGGACGTTTGGAAAGTAGTGCCTGCTCAGGTGTCGTCATCCTCACTTGATCGAAGTTTAAGATTACGAGGTCTGTAGCACTGGAAACATAAACTGTATTGTCAAAGTTAAAATTCAACTATTGAAGGAATAAATACTTTGAATCGTTTAAAAAAGAATAATCCTAGAAAGATATCAAAGAATAAACATAAAAGTAATTTATTTTAAGTACTGTGACGTTTTCGTGTCACATAGCTGAAAAATCATCTTCTTTTTGTGGATAGGATAACAGCGTTTCGATGCACACGTGCACCCCTAAATATTGCAGGCTTTGTTTTCTGCTCTCACCCCGACAACCTTTGACCGTGAGAAAAACCCCATCCGCTCACGAGCTGGATGTAATTCGAGGCGTCAGAAAGACACCGCCCCATTCCAGGAGAGATCAGAAAGGGCAATCCGTCAGAAAACATCGAAGAGAATGGTAGTGACCTCCTTTCTCACAAATATCATATTTTGAACCCTAAGGAAATAGCTAATACTTTGTATAACTTCAATGCAAATGTATATACAGTATTTATTATAATAGCTGTGACGAAAATAAGCCACATGTTTAAATTCATAACTCCTACTCTACCACTAATTTTCTCAAACGTTACAGTATAATGGTTCTAAAAATATTTTACGATCTCAAAAAAACTAGATGAAGAATCATTTGTCGTATTCAAGTATCATTTCCCTGTTTGAGGGTTTTAGAGACAAAACACCTCTATAACGTACCAAATCTTGTATTATGTAACTTAGTACTATTTGTATTGCTATCAATAGAAGCAATGGCTTTCTATTCTTTTTTTCTTGATTATTCTCTAAAAATTCCGAAAACTACTAAAGTCAAGAAGGGCTCACATTCAATCGAATTGCAAACACGGCAAGTTAAGAGGGTAATTTATGAAGACAGCAAACGCTCTTGAGAATGTATTTCCGGTGGGCTTGACTGATCTTAGGCGAAAATTGAGGGAATCAAAAAATTCAGAATAAATTTGAAAACTTGAAGGAGGAATATTGTCGCATTGTAGCGGAAAGACAGTTTGAGGTCATAGAAATTAGGCTTGGGGAAACTGATAATAAAACACATAGAATAGAATTAAACAAAAAAAAATTATTATAAACTTTATGCATGCATTTCCAAAACCAATTGATCGACCAAAGAAAGTATGTATCAGATTGACTTAAATACCACTTCCTGTTTCCAGTGGAAAATTTTAGAAGTGGAATATTTTAAATAGCCAATTTGATACTGTAATGCAGTGGTCCCCAACCCCTGGGCCACCGAAGGAACCCTAAATTATTTCCATTTTATTTACTGTAATGTATGTCTCTAGTGTTGTGGGACTTTCCATGGAAATCCCTTTATATTCAATGTTATATCACTTTATATTCTTTTATTTTGTGTGACCGTTGGCATATTTAAATGCAATTAAATTAAAATTACTAAATAAAAACAATCCAAAATATAAGCACCCCCCCCCTCCATCTCAGTGGGTTACAGTAAAATTATCAAACGTTGACCGGTCCACGGTGAAAAAAAAAGGGTGGGGAGCAAATGCTGTAATGCATAAAAAGAAGAAGCTATCTAAAAAAAGAAAAAAAAACTTTTAAATTTACTTCATTTATCACACAAAAAAAAAATACTTAAGCAAATGTGAAACTTTTAATGTGTGTGGTAATTTTGTTTCTATACTTAAGGCATTATAGCAAAGATAAGAAAATCAGAGAATCATTGTTGATTCACATATTTAAAACATTTCAATTGTCAGGTAATAAAACACGAATCTGATAAAAATTCTCTCTACTTATTAGACAGCATGAACAAAATTCTAAGATCACCAGAATTTGAAAGAGACAGATTATCTAATGCTTTGCTATTAAATGTCTGATTTCAAAGAAAAAGGCGAAACTGATATGAAACCTTATTGGATAATAAACTTCACAAATTTAGTCACATTTTTAAAACTTTTTAGAACGAAGATGACTAACAATATTATCAGTAGATCAAGGCATCATTTTTATCGATCAAAATCTTTTGTTATAAATAGAAAACAGCCGTTTAAATGTAGCTTCTGAAAACAAAATTCATACACTGAGAGAAGTTTAAAGAAATGAAAATTTCTGATAGACTTGGTTAAGAGGCATCGATTATGTTACACCTGCGTAATTGGTTATCATATTTTACAAAATTGTAATTCTAAGAGATTCCTTGTTTAGTTTGTAAAAAAAAACAAATAATCAATTTAACTATCAACAATCCGTCGCAAGTATTATACGTGTAATAAAATTAGAAGACATATCAACGGCTTAAGCTCAAGGTGTGAAAACTGTCGAAAACTATTAGATTATACATTAAACAATTATGCAGCATCTATTACAAGATAATATTATGTAAAGTGTTTCTTTTTTGATGACGGAAATACTAAAAGAGAGAGTTTTACAGTACGTTGAAAAATCAGGACCATTTACAAATTTATGCATTTTGGAAGAAGACATTAAAGTGCAATTTTTTAGTTGGTGTATTTAAAATTGAAAGTGAAATTTTTTCCATACTCTCTATTGCAACTGTAAAAATTAACTCAAATTTTATCAAAAAATCTGCTTTTTTTATTTAAAAAATAAATAAGAGATTCCTTAAAAAATTATAACATCACTCGCGAGAAAATGTATATATACAGCATATCAGGATCATTACAGAATTCAACCGTTAGCATTTCGTGAAAGCATTATTAGAACAGTAAAGCTAAGGGTAAAGCTACAATTTATTTAAAAATGCTGCGAGGCAAGGAATTATCTGAGTGCGAAGTGAGAAAAAGACAGTTGGTAAATATGAAAGAGACGTAACCAGGTTCATGAAGTCTTCTGAAACTGCTATTTACCATATTATAATTAGAAAAAATTATTCAAACAAAGTAAAACGACTAGGAAGAAAAATCAAATTTTCACAACACTGGATGATTTATATATAAATCAACGAAAAAACGTCTTCCTACTCATAAAATAATTTAGATTTGTTTCGGAAAATTTGCTCAACCTACCTAAAGAATTTTCTAAGAACTAATTCGAATTCAAGCCTTTGTTTTTATTATTATTCTCAATTTTAAAAATGAGAAAGAAAAGGGTTTTTTATATCATAACAGTAGTATAGCAGAGCAGAAAATTGGTTAGTTAAATGTATTCAGGTAAGGAATTTTGCTTTTCAAATTTTGCAGCTCTGTCCATGAAATCTCTTGTTCTTCTTTTAAATAAAATAAAATTTTTAAATCCTTTTGTTGATAAGAAAGGCTTAATTGAGTTAAAGTGAGTGAATAGTAACGTCGCACTGTCTTAGCAACACGAGGACTTTTGCCGACGGTCCGCGTAATTTTGAACCATGGTCAAGTAACGTGGACGACACCTGAGCTGCCCCCCCTCTCCTTACAACCACACCACACCATACCAACGGGAGGACGTTTGAGCTCTCGACAGATTTAGCGTGCATCGCTCCCCTACACGGCGGGTCTTTAGTGGTACTGGGATCGAACTCATGACACGCTAGCCATGATCCGATGCCTAGACCACTTGGCTACCGCGGCCACCTTAATTGAGTTAGAAGACGACTCGTTAGTTCAAATTTAAATTAAAATCAACAATTTCCTATAATTTTGCTACGAATAAAATGAGTTACCATATATCCGCGTATAACGTACACCTATACTTTTAAACCGCAATTTTTAATTCTTAGGTATTTTGTTTATGCATCTCTTTTGCAATGTACATGGTCAATGCTTATATTCTGCTTATCTTTTGAACTCTAGATATAGTTGAATAGGTAATAAAAATTTGAAATAAAATGAAATCTGATATTATTGAAAAGACATTTAAAAATGTAGTATATCTACCTAGATGGAACAAAAGACGATTATTTATTTATGGATCAGAATAACAGTGATGGTGAAAAGATTAAACAAAATTTGATGGGATGTACCTGTAGATATAACGAAAGTCAAATATGACGAAGTTTTAACGTTATTCAGTAATAAAAGTTTATAAAGTATTCCCCTTTTCTATTAAATAAACAGTATTTGAATATATATATATATATATATATATATATATATACACTGGTGTCCAAAAGTTACGCATAATTGATAATTATGTGAATAAAGAAGGAACTGTAAATCAGAATATCGGGAAACGTGATATGCGAGTGTAAAATGGTTATAAAATAAGAAAGCAAATCAAAAGAATGATAATAATTAATTTTATTATCCAAAGTAGCAGTTTGAAAGAAAACTGAGCATAGCAAGGATTCACACTTTAAAGAAAAAAAAATGAAAGAAAACATTAAATAAAATACTGATGCTGCAGTTTAATAAGGGGTGTGGTCACCTCTGCCAGCCAGGCACGCTGCACAGCGATTTACCATACCTGCTATGAAATGATGAATGAGTTGTAGGCTCAAACGGTTCCAAGCTTCTTGGAGAGCTCTCTTCAGTTCTGTAACGGAGCTTGGTGGGTGCGAAAGGGTTGCAATTTGTCTGACGAGCATATCCCATACATGCTCGATTGGATTTAAATCAGGCCACAACATGTGCTGGATGTTTTCTGTTTCAAGGAAGTCATCAATCAGCATCCATGAATATGAAGTCAGGACTGACAGCACCTCGAAACAAGCGAACATAAATCTCCAGAGTTTCGCGTCTGTATCCTTGAGCAGTCACAGACCCTGTGTCAAAGAAATTGAGGTCTGTGCGGCAGTCCATCATGATGCCTGCCCATACCATTACTCCCCTTCGTGGAAAATGATGGCTTTGCGTTATGTTTCTTGGTTCAAAACATGTTCCACGTTCTCTCCATATCGTTACCCGCCGAGAATCACTACTCAGACGAAACCGGGACTCGTCACTGAACATCACATTGGCCCACTCTCCCACACTCCAATGTTGATATTTCAAACTCCAGTTGAAACGAGCGCGTTTATGCGCAGACGTGAGGGGAATGCAAACTGCTGGTCTTCTGGCATACAGGCCAGCATGATTGAGTCTCCTGTAAACAGTTTGTCTCGAAATTCGTATTCCTGTGGTGACTGTGAGCGCCGAACCCAGTGCTCTGGCAGTACTGCCCCTCTGACGTCACGCACTTATTACCAGATATCGGTCTTGGCGAGGGGTTGTGACTCTTGGTCGACCTGATACTGGTTGTTGGGTAACAACTCCCGTTCTTTGAAACCTCTGCCACAGTCTTGAGATCACAGACTGGTCCACATTCAGAATTCGAGACACTTCGGTTTGTGATCGTGAGGATTCCAGCATTTCAACGATTCTTCCTTTCGTAAACATGTCCAATTGGCGTCTTTGTGCCAACATTCACCTTGTTTGATAATTAACAACGTTCCTTCGCACAGCAGTTGCACGAAACTTGTCTGAACTGCCTATGCTGCGTGAATCGGTTTCTCCGCGTTCCGACATGCTCCGGTGTTTCGCGCAGGACGTAGTCGACTGAAAAGTTTTGCATAAACCCAATGTTTCTTCTTCACCCAATTAATATCCGCAAGAAATTTGGAATAATTTTACGAATATTTACTCCATGTTTTTCGCATTTTACGATTTATGCTTAACTTTTGGACACCAGTATATATATATATATATAAAATATACGTGTCACAGTGTTTGTCCGCAATGGACTCCGAAACTACTCAACCGATCATAATATAATTTTGCATACTGTGTGTCATTTCGTCGAACTTAAAACATAGGATGGTTTTTATTGCAATTAACCACGCCATAATTTTTTTATTGCCGGAAATGTGAAGAATCTGGAAAAAACATTGCCAGATTCCCGTAAAGGAATAATCGCAAAATGTGGCATTGCTCATGTGTCTATGGAAGCAGATATTGTAAATTAAAATGCACGAAAATTAAGTGCCTGGCGTATTTCAGGGTGTGGAATCCGATTTTTGAGTCAGTTTCCAAAAATAACCGTAACTTTTCCGGATAAAGCCGGCCGGCCGTATTTTAGACACATCATAACAGGGGCTTACATTAAAAATCTTGAATCGTGAAAACTTGGACCCTGGCGTACTTCAAAATGTACAATCCGAATCTGATATCCAGTCTGAAAAATAACTGTGCCGGATAATTCTGGACGACCATTTATTACGCAAGCTGTGGCAAGAGCTTACCCTTTCTGTCTTGGTGTGGGAAAAGTGCGTTTCTGTTGTAATTCGGGATGGTGAACGAGAGTTTGAAATCGAATTTTAGAAATTCCTGTAACTTTGCCAGATAATGCCGGACGACTCTAATGCCCCTTCCAGGGACTGAACTTGCCGGCTCATTGGAACAAAAGTAATTTCCAGTTATATCTAGGGGCGGGAAACGATAATTTGAAATTATATTTCAGAAACTTATCTAAACTTGCCAGATATTGTCTGAATTAGGAGAAAAGGCAAATGATTCGAGTCACGCGTCCGGATTTTCATTATCTTTAGCGACTGAACTTTCTCGCGCTGGAGCATCAAAAGTCAGCTCAGTGTGCATTTCGGAGTGTAAAATGAGAATCTGAAATTGAATTTTACGAGTTTCGATAACTTTGCCGGATAATGCCAGTCGACAGTATTTTAGACACACCGTAGCAGGGGCTTGCCTTAAAAGCCTTGGATCATGAAAACTTTGTCCCTGGTGTATTTCAAAACGGATAATCCAAATCTGATATTCAATCTGAGAAACAACACTAACTTTGCTACATAATTCAGGACGAAGGTCTTTTACGCAAACAGGGGCAGGAGCTTACCCTTAAAGTCTTGGCTGGGGAAAAGTGTTTTCCTGGTGTAATTTGAGAAAGTTTAAACGAGTCTGAAATCGAAATGTAGAAATTCCTGTATTTTTGCCAGATAATGCCGGAGAATCGGAATATTCTCGGACAGCAGTAACAGTCTTTCTTGTCGACGTAAAATGAGTGAGTGAGTGAATATTAAAACGTCGCACTTTTCAGCTATATACGAGGGCTTTTGACGACTGACGCGTAATTTTGAACCATGATCAAGTGATGTGGACGACACCTGAGCTGGCGCACCCTCCTAACTACCAATCCTCACCAACGGGAGGACGTTTGAGCTCTCGACAGATTTAACGTGAATCGTTCTCCTACACGGCGAGTTTCAGTGGTGCTGGGCTCGAACTCATGATCCGATGCCTTGACCACTTGGCTACCACGGCCACTGCCGACATCAAGACGCAAAAAGTGGATATTGATTGTATTTCGGAACTGCCGATCCGAATATTTTCAATACAATTTAATTTAATCTCATATCTACGTCAAATATTGCCAGACGAAAATATTTTGCACGAACTGTGGAAAAGGCTTGCTTTAAAATTCTTGAGAAAGAAATGCTTTCCTGGTGTTTTTCTGGATGGGAAATAAGAATAATCTGAAATCGGATTTTAGAAACTCCGTAACTTGGCCGGATAATGCCGACCGACCGTAATGTCCCTCTTCAGAGACTGAACTTACAGGAGCAAGGGCGTCGAAAATGGGCACCGAGTACTTCTCAGGGAGGGAACGCGAATCTTGATACGGATTTCAAAAGCTTCCGTAAATCTTCTGGATTTTGCTGGAATAAGGTCAAATGGCTTTGTGTTCGAGTTCCAACTCCGGATTTTTATTCCCTGTAGCAACTAAACTTTCAGGTGCAGTCGTGCGAAAATATGATTGCAATAGGAAATTGCATCTTCGGGCATTGTTGTCACTGTGTAAGATGGCAGAAAAACTGCACATTCCGCATCAGCTGCCATTGGACATTCATAAAATACAATATGCAATTTGTACCATTGAAAAAGAGTGGATTGGCTACAGTATTGCAAATGAATTCAGTCATGATCAAAGTGTACCATGAACCATAATCATTCATTCAAAGTATTACATAGAGCTTTGCAAAATTTAAATGACAACGAGAGAATATTCGGTGTTGCTGTTGTATTACTGTCTGATGATTTCCGACATGTATTAAAAGTTTATATACGGGACCAAATTTGCACCCAAATATGTTAGAACTTCTCTTATGGTTCCAAAAAAAACCCTGTAGCCTTTACAGCTGATGTAAAATCGGCTTTTCTTCAAATTGAATTGGACCTTCGTGATCGAGATTTTACACGTTTCTTCTGGACTGATAATTTGAATAACAATCCATATGTTCTAAATTTCACGAGAGTTCTTTTTGGACTTAGACCTAGTCCATACCTTCTCGCAGCAACTTTAAAACATCATTTTAGGAAGTACAAAGAACAATATCCTCATTCTTTTGACTTGCTAAATAGATCCATTTATGTTGATGACTTCATTTGTGGTAGAAATGATGTTCCGGACGCTCTACGTACTACCTTGGAGTGCTTGCAAATATTCAGTGACACGAGCATGTTGTTGCGCAAATGGAGAACTAATTCAAAACAACTTGATTTGTTATGGCAGCAAGAAGGTGTCGAAACAGAATTCTCTGAAACTAGTGCCACCGATCTTAGACTACCGATTAAGGTTTTAGGACTCGCTTGGGATTCAGAAAAGGATTTAATTTATTTCGATCCAAAGGATTTATTGAAATTTATGTCACGTAAAACAGAGTCTGAGAGATTTATTCTGAGTGTGGTTGGTCGCATCTTCGACCCCATTGGAATTCTTGCCCATTCGTTATCAAATTGAAATGTCTTCTTCAAGATCCTTGGACTCTGGGAGTAGACTGGGACTCTGAACTTCCCCCAAAGAAACGACACAAGTGGCAGCAGTAGAGTAGCGAAGCTGAGGGCTTGACTGAGATAAAAATACCACGGTTCTATTTAGGTGACGTAGATCAAGAAGTATCAAGTGTTGATATACATTGTTTCTCAGACGCGAGCAAGTCAGCCTATGGAACAATACTATACTTGCGATTTGTTGCTTGCAAAAACAAAATCGAAACGAGTTTCATTTGCTCAAAAAGTCGTGTGTCACCTTTGAAATCATTGACGCTTCCTCGTCTTGAACTGACAGCAGCCTTATTGTCAGCTAGGTTGGCCAAACAGGAGTCATCATGTCTAAAGTTTAATGCCAATATATATTATTGGACTGATTCTCTCATTTCGTACTACTGGATACGGGGCGATTCTTCAGCATTCAAACCGTACATTAAAAATCGTGTTCAAGAGATACAGTTGCTCTCTGATACGAGCCAGTGGGGACACTGTCCAGGAAAGAACAATCCTGCTGATCTCCTTTCGCGTGGTACATCTGCCGTCAAGTTAGCACAGAATGAGCTGTAGTGGCACGGCCCACCTTGGCTTAAACTAACACCCGATCATTGGCCAAATCGTCACCGAGATATTTTAGATTCGGAACTCTGCTCGGAAGAATTAGAATATCGTTCTAGTGTGGATGTGGCAGTTACCCAACAGAGGGAATCTCTTGTTGACATAAATCGATTCAGTAGCCTTAAAAAACTTTTGAAAGTGACTGCTTGGGTCTTCCGATTTGTGAACAATGCTATAATCGTTAATAAATCAATGAACTCCTATATTACTGCAGATGAAATACAAAATGCTGAATATTTTTGGCTTAAATATGTTCAATACGAATTTTATTTAGCTGAGGTATTAACCTTAAAACGCAACGAACAACTTCGATGTAGCTCTGAAATAAAGAGTTTAGTGCCTTATTTGGATGAAAACAATTTACTAAGAATTACTGGACGGTTGCTTGAAGCAGACTTATGCATTGGCGAAAAGCATCCTGTTATCCTTCCTCGACACTTAAAATTTACAGAATTACTTGTTATTAGGGAACATGAACGAATTGGTCATGTGACGTTTGATTCAATAATGGTAGCGTGTTTGAAATATAATAATTTAGTTTAATTAAGTCACAGCTATTATTTACATTAATATACAAGTTTTCACTATGAGATGATTTTAGAGTCCAAAATAATTTTGTGAGGGAGGGATCTTGTTGATGTCTGTTCCATGCGAAGTTTCGCTATTCACTCTCCTCTCTGACAGCCCTCTTGTGCTCCCCCTGCGGTTGACCGACCTCGACCCCTTTCACACCCCACATCCGGTGGTGGCGAAATGCTTCCCCTCGGGTCAAAGGTTGCAGGGGCTAATTAAGACACGTCCGTCGCAGTATATTAGCGACTGCAGGTGTTTTTTTACACGTGTGGTCATCATTCTTCTAAAATTGACCCGGCCGTGGGAAGCAAGTCCCAGATGTCTCAAAGAGGGACGCACATACGTCACAGCTTTTCCTTCCCTCTTTCAGACTTTTCGTAAAGAAAAGTTCAGGGTCGATGATGGTTACCGAGGTGACTGGCCTTTTTAGTTGGACACACAAGGAAAATATTCCTTTTAATAAGTACAGCCATATTTCTGAGTTGTAATTAAATCTAATAAACTTACAATTAAATTTGAAATGCATTCCGCGAGTGAGTGTTCTTGCAAGGGAACTTACACAATTGCTAATCACGAAAGAATAATCATTACCAATATAAGAAGTATTCATATCATTAAAATTTTAAACACTCATACACAGTACTTATTAAAATCATAATAAAATTTTAAACACTCATACACAGTACTTATAAAAATAATAATAAAAAACATGTTGCTATAATATGCTTAAGGTACCATCTTACACATAAAACATTCTTCCCAATATTCTCATTAACGGGTAATACTAATGAATAATAAGACAGATCCATAATAAACCCAAGGTAGAACACATATTAAGAAATTCAATATTATTACATTCCATGTGTGGATCCTTTTAACATACATATCCATTCAAAATTAATTTCAGTATTAGTAAGAACATTATTTACGACAATTACTAATAATTATAAAATACACAGGATTGACACCATTTATTAACTATTTACAATTAACAATATTCCACAACTAATAATCACGACAAACAAACATGACTATCAATTCCTAATCATCGATCGCTGATCTGCTGAGACTATCTGCATTTTTATGACTTTTACCCGATCGATGCACAATTCTAAAATTATATGGTTGCAATGCCAAAGCCCATCGCATTAATCTAGGGTTAAAACTAACGTTTTTATTTAACCATACTAAAGGGTTGTGGTCGGTCATAACTAAAAATTAATTTCCATCTAAATAATAATGTAACCTTTTAATTGCGAACACAATACTAGCACATTCCTTCTCCGTCGTACAATAACGTTTCTCAACATCTGAAATTTTTTTACTCAGATAAAGGATTGGGTGCTTCTCTCTCCTTGGTCATTTAATTGAGTTAACACCACCCCATGCCATAATCAGAGGCGTCTGTTTGAACGATAAACTCCCGTTCAAAATTTGGCGAGTACAAGACGGGCTTATCAGTTAGCTTCTTTTTTAAATCTCGGAATGCATTTTCACAGTCGGTTGTCCAATT
>BMAO01016392.1:0-20174 GCA_019973975.1 Trichonephila clavata | reverse complement strand
ATTTACCCTTTTCCTTCTAGCATAATATGGTGCTACGGCTTATCAAGCTCTTTATAGGGAAATGAGAGGTATCGAATTTTATGAAGGACTACCCCTGATATAAACAGTTTATCAAATGCTTTAATCGTAATTGACGATCTTATGTCAGAACTTTCGGGGGATACCAAATTAACGAAATTATTTACTAAGGGAAGTCACCATCGTAATTTAAGTGTTATTTTTGTAGTACAAAATGTATTTTACAAGGGAATACGAGATATTTCCCTAAATGCTCACTATATGTTTTTGTTCAAAAATCCCCGAGATAAATCTCAAGTTATGAATATTGGAAAACAGTTATATCCGGGTAAATCTAAATTCTTTAGAGAAGTATACGAGGATGCTACTTCGAAACCTTTCAGTTATCTTTTAATTGACCTTAAACCAGACACGAGTGATTCAATGCGCTTGCGCAGCGGTCTTTTCCCTGGGGATACATTCTTCGTGTACCAGCCTCGATAGCTAGTTTACACAATGACTTCAGCTGTCATAGACTTCGAAGGATTTCAGCTTTCATCGGAACTTTTTATCGTAAAAGAATTGGCAGTATGTGCGGTCAACGACGACAGTTTTCGCGGAGGTGGCTATTCAAACCACCCCATTCTTTTGATCAGTTACCTAAGCCAAAACAGTGTACTTATTCATGGGTAACGAAGAATATTCATAAAATTAAATGGGAGAGCGGTGAATTACCTTATTTTTATTTCCGTTACGTGTTAGATGTAATATTGGGAATGTTTACTTACATTTATGTGAAAGGGCTGCAGAAGAAAAAGTTCTTTCAATTTCTAACGGGTCGTGATATATTAAATTTAGACGATTTTGAATGTCCTAAAGTAAATGACTTGCCCTCTTCAGATGTGATGTGCCCTTTTTCTCACAAGAAGAACTTTAATCATTGTGCTGTTTACAAAGTTAGAGTTTATGGAAAATTTTTAGAAACCGTATAAATTCTGTTACACTCGACGTGGTACGTCATTTTATTTCAGTATGTCAGCTTGTACACACGAGCATTTAGAACAATTAAAATCGATCGCTAAAACTAAAGCTAAGAGTGTCTTATTGAAGAAATGTTCGAATAGTATAATTAAATCTTTATGTGAATGTGCTTTGAATGTTCTAAAAGGAAATGTACCGTTGACTAAAAATCAGAAGAATCGTTTATCTCCCTACAAAAACAGTTTGAGGAAACTTTCTGATAGGAAAGTGCCTTTATATAAGAAGAGAAAACTTTTGGTTCAGAGAGGTGACGGATTTCTCTCTACATTATTACCAGCGGCCATTTCTTTGATTGGTTCTCTTATTCATGGAGTTCAGTAAGAAAATGATTTTAGTCCCCGAAGATCGAGTTGAAATATTTGACAAATTATCAGATTTAGACAAACAAATGCAAAACATTTTGCGAAATAAAACTATCTTAGAGAGTGAAAAAGCAAGCCAATATTTACAAGTTCTTCAAAAATTTGTAAAATTCATCATCCTCAACGAGAAGTGATAGAAGAAACAGTGGAAAAGAAAGAGCCAGTACTCGAAGATGAAAACAATATAACTACAAAAATTCTAAACTCCGCTCCGATTAGGTACCAACAAACTGCAAAAAACATTCTAGATTTCTTAAAAGATAAGCATTCAATCATATCTTGGACTCCTGAGGGAGAAATTATTTATAAAAATGAACGGTTACCTCGCACTAACATTGTGTCGCTAATAACAGATTTGCTTCGTAACAGAAAAAACTCACCGAAAGGATCTACAGAATTTCATGCAGCTTTGCGAGAAATAAACATTCCTAAAAATTTCATTGTGAATAGGAAAATATTCAAACCTGAAAAGTTAGTTAAAAGCAGTGTGCGAAAACGCATGTACGCAAAGAAAAATGCTTGGATTTCTTATTGATGTATTTATTTATTTCCTAATAAAAAAAAGTAAAATTTTGTATTTAATATTTGTGTCAGATCTTTTCCCCCCAACATAAGATAAAAAAGAAGCCTTTTCATAAGATATAATTTTTTTATTTGACTACAAAAAATATATTTATATACAAAAAAAAATATATATATATATTATTTTTTTCTATAAATTTTATGTAAATATATTATTTTCTCTATACATTTTATGTAATATTATATATACAAATATACATTTTTTAAAAAAAAAAAAAAGAAAATAAAAGGAAGTATATATAGATAAAAGTTTAAACATTTCATCATGTAACAAAACAGTTTTTTCTTTTTATTGTCTTCTTCTTTCCTCCACTTGGAACAACAGTTTTTTCTAAAAAAAATAAAAATTTAAAAAAAAAATTTTTTTTTTAATACAATAAAATACAGTAAAAGATTTTTTTTTGTGTGTGAATATATATATATATATATATATATATATATATATATATATATAATTAAAATTTATTTCTTTTGCTAATATTAAAGTAAATAAGATTTTATATAAAACAAACAAATACTTACTAGTAGCCATAAGGTAAAGTACTAAAATCCTCTTGGATGACTCTTTTATCATACACCATTTTATATTTTTTAGTTTCAATTTTATTTTCCACTTTTCTTTTCTTTTTGTCTCTAGTTATTTTTCTCGGATTCGTAACGGTCATGAATCGTGTTTCATCCATACTTTTAACAAGCTCTTTTACCGAATTGTAGTTTAAAACCAAACTGTTCTGAAAATTTAGAGTAAAGCCTCTAATTTTGCATACTTCAGTGCCATCCGACAATTTGTATGCATAATTCTTCGGTCCTCCTAAATAATATAAATAAATTATTATTTTCTCTTTTTTTTTAATGTTTTTTTCTTTTTCTTAAGGAGAAGAAATTTTCCTTACCTGGGTTACAAAAGAAGTTATAGTTCCTCCATTTAACTCATCGGTAAATTCCCCTAAAAAGTTTCCGAGGGGTGGATCATTAATTCCATCACTTTTGTAAATAATTGAGTCCGTATCGAAATACAATACTGACTCATTTAATTTTTCAATTTCACTGTAAAGCTTTAGGCGAGCATGGCAAGTCGTGAACGCAGCAATAAAAATATTAGTGGAACTGTCTTGAGTAACAAAATTGTTACTTTGAGTCCACTGAAATGCAGCTATTTCAGGAGTGGGTAGAAACACATCTTTTATCTGAGGAAATAAAATAAAATTGTGTACTGATATTTCACGAAATATTTAGATTTTTTTAAATGCATATTCTCCGCCAAATATATATATATATATATATATATATACACATACATGTTTTGTTTTGTCTATCAACATTTTATTAAAGTCATGAACTGTTGACACAAAAGTCAATTGACTTTTGTTCAAATTCATACCCCATCTGGAAAAAGAAAAAGAATAATGCATGAAAATAATAAATAACTTTTTTTTTTGTAATATTTGCCAAAATAATAGATTTGTATATACCTTCCCCAAAAGCTGTTTAAAGCTAATTTAGCGACACTACGCCGGCCTAAATTTACATTGATGGAATTCTTATCTAAATAAATATTTTCATTTTCAGAATATGATATGATATATTCTGATTTTTGCTGATCAGATAAACACCCCTTCGGATAACCAGACGCTTCTTGCTTTATTTTTAAAAATAAATCGATATAAGAACGGAAGAGATCATTGGATGAGGACTGAAAATGATATACTTCATAAATCTGAAGGGAAAAAAAAGAATATATAAATATATTTATAAATATAAAAAGCTGTCTAATTTTTCTTCTTCTTTAATTACCTTTATAATTTTGTATCCCTTTTCTCTTGCTTTCTTTACCTCTTCAGTCACCCACGTTCCTGTGATAGACCGTTCTTCATCGGTATGGCTACAAATGTTTTGATGGAGTGTTTCAGCACACGTCCGACAGAGAGGAAACATCAATTTACCATTACATCGAAATGGTAGCACGGGTGAAATAGATTTTTAGGAGGAAACACTTTGCATTTCACCAGACAAAAATAGCTGTCAATATCCTGAAAATGCTCCGTTATTATTTCGGGATGGCCAGCAGGATATTCACAGTATTTGTTAACCCAAGGATACAAACTGGTGAAATCAATGTATTTTGCACATCCTTCAAAGAAAAGCTTGATTCCATTGGTCCTTCCACCAAAAAATGCATCCCTAGGATTCAGTCGGTCTGTGACCTCATGCTGCAAAAGGAATTCTTTGAATTCCTCCGTTTTCTTCAAATTTTCAAAATCGTGCTCCAACATTTGGATGATACTATATCCTCTCTGTCGCAACGTATCTATAACACCTTCTTTCTTTTGACGCAGGCTTCTCATTGTAGTACCAGTCAAGGGGTGTATTAAATCCCCATCATAACACATTTCACAGCCATGATGAAAACATCCCTGAAAGAAAAGGGTTTTAAAAACTTCCTTCATCTTTTTAAAAAAAAAAATTGCAATAAAAAGATAATAATAAAAATAATAACTCACTTGATACTGGTATACAGTATTCGTTTCTTTACAGAAACCATCGACACTACATCCTGCAATTTTTGATTCGCCTGTCCCATTCAGAGCGTGAAGTATTCGATGTCCCTCCGTATGGGCAACGAAGTCTAACCATCGAATACTATCCCGACTGAAATGGGTAGAATTGCAATATCCTTGTACAGGAACCATTGCAATCGTCTTCGGCTTTATATATGGCCAGATCTATATACTGCCATACACGCCGATGCAATAGTCACATATGTAAATGGATCCACGCCAGTCACACTCTAAAATTGTTCTCTGAAAATTTTACAACATCGTCTTAATATGTCAACATCTGACCTACAAAGAAGAAGAATATATATATATATATATGTATATGGGTGTGTGTATTTATAAGTAACTATAAAAAAGTTTTTATTCATTTTATCCTCATAATTTTTATTTAATTTTTGCTTACCTGCAATATTTAAGCATCTCTTTTTTAAAGTCAAAAGTATTGGTTTTTTGACCGTTATACCACAGAAAAAATTTTTCTCTGTCGCCAGTTGACATAGTCGATGGAGAAAATAATGCAGAGTCCGGAAATGACCCGACATAACTTTGGTTTGAAGGACAGTTAAATAAATGTGGAAAATACCCCTTAGCCAACTCTTCCAAACCAAATGTTTTTGGGAGTTTAGAAAGGGACATAGGAAAAAAGTTGAAAGAATCTATGATTCTTATATTTAAGGCAGATAATGTTATACACATTATCTTTGAGCCATTGGGAATGACTCGAGGGCATTGACCTTGTTCCAACATCCATCGAAGAATAAACTGTCCATCGAACCCTTTCATGTTATGTGCTATGGCCGTGAATCCCTTATGTTGTGGAGAAAAGAGATATTTGCAAAATTTATCAATTGCATTATATCCTTCACAGACAAACTCAGTACCATCGAGGTACTGTGATACAACAAAATTCACAATATGCTCTCCAGTTGATTGGTCTGTCTCAAAATCGAAGAATATAAGTTTTTCATTAGACTTCTTCGCAGATTCTTTCTGAAGGTAACACATATGATTTTCGGCAACAACCTTCTTGCAGCTGGGGCATCTTTTTTCTCCACATTGATGTTGACTTCTAGGGCAGGCTTTTCTTAGGATAACTTTGCAGCATTTCCTACATTGATACAGCTATGGAAAAAAAAATAAGAGTGTTCATATTCCAGCAAAATAGAAAAACTACAACAATAAAAAGCAATAGTGCAATTATTAGAAATATTAGTTACTTTATCACAAAGTCCATTCTCCTTATGCGCCTTGAAACAAAATTCAGAACGCGTGTTCCGATCGCAATCAGAGCATCGTTTGCTTTCCCCAATTTGGCACGAAGGACTACGACATACATGACAAATCGTAGAGCAGTTGTGCATTTCTATGTGATCAAATGGTTTGAAGCATGCTTCACAAAAAAAATTTGACCCATAAAAACCTTTAGGAGATGTGATAACATCAAAATGGTTATCATGGTGCCATAAATAAATACGGCGATCCTCCCGAACAGGCCCCTTGTAACACACCTAGGGAAAAAAAATAATGTAAATATATCTATCTATCTATCTCTCTCTCTCTCTCTCTCTCTCTCTCTCTCTCTATATATATATATATATATATATATATATATTGTTGTAGGCAATTAAAAAGATATTAAAAATAATTGTGTACCTGATTTAAAGCCGTAGTGGAAATGGCAATAACTTGGGCTTTTAAGTATTGCTCGAACAAAGCAATTTCTTCAAATCCACAAGGTCTTTGTGGTACACCAGTTTTCTGATGCAATGCTATTGCACGTTTTTGAAGGATGCAACAGTCTTTTCTCCTCAAATACCTTAAGTCTGCATCTTTTTCAACTTCTGCAATAGCAAGAAGAATTGCTTTAGCGCAGCAAATATTCAAATCGTCGTCGGGGACGCACCGTATGGATGTTTTCCTTAATCTATCGATAGATGGGATTATCACTCTCCTGTTCCTTTTACCAGAACCTACGGGTCGACGAATGGTAATGATCTCAATATTAAAACCTTCATCAAGACGCACCTCGGTTTTCGACTGTAAAACTTTAGTGGCACATGCCATTATTTTTTCTACGCTCATTTCTGAAACGAGCATTAAATGCGTAGAGATGGGTCTGTCGAGGTGTTCCGAAAAGATTATTACTCTTATCAAGTCCGTAGGCTCCAAGCTACTCGTCATTCTCCGAAGCAATGTTTCGAAGAGTGTTCGAATAGCATCATTCGTTTCTCCAATAGTGATTGCTCTGTTATTCAACCAGTAATCAGCATCTAATAAAACCTGAAAAATCACTTCCTCGCTGTTGAAATTCTTATTTGGTCTGCGACATCTTTCGATGATACGGAAAGCTGAGTCCAACTATGAAAATGATAAAAAAATAATGTAAAATATTGAAACAAAAATTACACATACATAATAATAATAATAATAAATTTACATTGCAGTTTCCATCAGTTTCTAAAGGAGTCCAAAAGTCCGATCTTGACGGGACAGCGGCATTTACCTTTATTTTAAGGGGGGGGGGGAGGAATCTAACATTATTTTTTTTTCTTCAGAAAAAAAACGTCGTTAAAAAAATGAATTGCTATTATTGAATAATACCTCTAGTCCATTTCCTAACTGAGATAGTAAATCTTTACATTCTTGTGATGCTTCTAAAAAGGCCTGACTGCATTCACCAAGAAGCTTAAACAACAGAAATTTATATATATATATATATATATATATATATATATATATAAATTAATCCAACTCCGCAAAAGAATTTAAAAAAAAATAATAATAACGACATTCAAGCTTACTTCGTCATCGCTCTCAATAAAAGGCATATCTTCATCTTCAAACAAAATCTACACAAAATACATAATATTATTTGTTGAAAAATAAAAAGAATAACAAATCTGATTTATCCAAATATATGTAATACAAAGTATGAAATATTTGCTCCTTTTACAAAAAAGAAACATTGTGTGAAAAACCGTACTTGAAGATTCATTCAATAAAAAGCTTTATCACAAATATGATGTACATAAAATAATAAATTTTAATATTAGTTTTTCCCCTCAAAACTATTATAAATAAAAAGTTTTTATTTTATTTTATTACATTCTTTATACTCTTTAAAAATATGATAGTTTGAACCATAGCACACACACAAAAAAAAATATATACTATTTTTATTACAAATGATTCTTTTAAAAAATTATAATGTAAAATGGATATATTGCTTGTCAATGTTCATTTAGAATAAAATACTTTTACAAAGAGTAATAAAAATGAAAAGAAATAAAATATTTAGTTATATACTTTTTATTTGAACAAAACACGTGGTTAAGGAAAAATGCAAATTTCAGCATGTATCAAAAAACATTTTCATTATACAATCTTGACTAATTTCTCTATAATTTTTTTTTTTACTAAAAGTACAATTCATATAAATGTATCAGCAGTTACATATATACAAAAAAGTATACTTACTCCATTAGTAGCTCTCAAAGTTGATTCCATATTGAAATGTCACAATAGCAGGAAAAGCAGTCTTCACTGTTCAAAATATTATACCACAGCTATTTTTACGAGAAGAGATAACGAGTGTGTCACAGTACAATATGAAATATTTTAGCGAAGTGTGGAAATATATTACGAAGTTATCTCAAATGTCGTCATACTTTGTTTCAGCCACTCACAGTGCTCGCTCGTCCTATTTACAACCAATCAGAATATTTCAAGCAGTCGTGTACAACTCCACTTCCCTATTCCAGAAGCTGAGTATCCCTCAACTCCGTCATGACTCACATTCCCAGTTCTGACAAGACTGGACACGGATCATCGTAAGAACCACGTGCATCTTACACGATGATTAAAACCGCTGCGTCATATCGACAACCAATCAGAATATTTCAAGCAATCGCGTACAACTCCACTTCCCTATTCCAGAAGCTGAGTATCCCTCAACTCCGTCATGACTCACATTCCCAGTTCTGACAAGACTGGACACAGATCATCGTAAGAACCACGTGCATCTTACACGATGATTAAAACCACTACGTCATATCGACAACCAATCAGAATATTTCAAGCAGTCGCGTACAACTCCACTTCCCTATTCCAGAAGCTGAGTATCCCTCAACTCCGTCATGACTCACATTCCCTGTTCTGATAAGATAAGTGCTTCCACGTGCATCTTACACTATGATAAGCGCATGGGGGAGGGGCCAACCTCGATGGCGGGAAAATGGAGCCCTCCTATTGGACGATGACTTTGTGTGGGTTAGGGAGGAGGGGCCACGGGGAAATGGAGCCTTCCTATTGGCTACGTACTGGGTACCTGCTACTACTACTTTAGTGTCACAACATATAATTTAAAAATTTAATATTTCCCTTGAAATAAGCCCTCAAGTTAATTGTATTCCAAACATTTTAAAAATGTATCTTTATTTTACATAACATCCGATGCTGTCGAAAACACTGATATTCGTTGGAAAATTTATTTTTCCTTTAAAAAAAAGAAATTTTTTAAATTTTCTATAAACTCTACAAATTTTGTTTCGCGGAGCTTTAGGGAAAAAAATGAATTTGAAACAATTAGAAAATAATTTTAAGCAAAACTAAACCCCAGATGCAAAGCTTTTGCTTCAAATGTTCTCTCTCAAAACTTTGTTTTTGATATTTTCTCCACTGTTATAAATTGATATCTCAAAAGTAATAGACGTATTTGCATAAAAACTTCAGCACAGGTTTTTAAAAAGTATGGTCAATGAAATGAAGCAAAAAAGTTTGGTTGAAATTTTATTTTCAAAAAATTGTAAATTCACAAAATAAAGATATTTTTTACACAAATGATAAATATACATATTAATCTACAATTAAAATCTCTCCACTATACTTTATTTCCATAAAATGAATGAAAACCATATACTTTTTTAAACTATTCATGACTTAAAAAACAGACATTAAATTTTTTAACTTTAAATATCTTAATGTACTATATATTTCTCATACCCCTTAAATAAAAATGGGCAAATTAATCGAAGCCAAGCTATCTATCACTTCATGACAGAAGATAAAAGCCCTGACGGGCTAGGTGCTCCAAAAGAAAACTCAGCTACTAACCAAAATACAGACTGAGTAATTAATTAGATACACAAATATTTAATTCAAGGTTCAAACTTTACCTGAATATGATGAACAAAACAATGAATTTTACTAATGTTTTTTTTTTTTTTTTACTAAATGATGTAAATGGATTGACTACTGTTTCAAGTGAGTGCACGTTTGGCTTGGGTACTCTCGGCAAACCAAATTCCCCTAAGTACAATTTCTCCTCGTCAGATCTCAGGTGCCTCCCTCTGGGGAGGAAATTGGGCATCAAAATTACCAGCGGCAATTGGTATCGCCTATATGATGCCGCACTAAAAAGTTATACGAGCTCCTAGGGAATGGAATGTACTAAATCTGCCAAGGTAAAAATACCAAATCCGCAGCCCCATTAGAGAAAAAAAATTAGTGATTCAAGGGCAACCTACAATATTTAATTTATATAAAAGCACTTAAATGATCAAAATAACCTCATAAAAATGAAACATGAAATCATGTATTGCAAAATTAACTTAAACAAAATTTAAACAGTCTACATAATAATTCATATACATACATTAACAGCATTTTGTCACAAAACTGAATATATTAATATTTGTTTAATGGTTTATAAAGCATAAAAGATGAAATAGCAGATTTGATATATTAGTTAAAGAATTGTTTTAATTAAACAATGGGTACACACACTCACAAAATATTCAGAAATCTAACACATTTTTTACCGAACAATTTATTCTGTTTTTCTAAGTATATTTAAATTAACTCATAACTTATAAAAACGTATAATAATTTTCTTAGAAAATTAATTGCCATAAAATCCCACGGAAAATTCTTACCTAACATGCGCTTATATTTTGGCAAAACAACTGAAAATATAAAATTGAGGTGTTATTAAACAATGATACTTTCGACTAAATCAAATGCATAAAACTTTCAACGTTTCAAATTAAAGTTATGATATTTTGATTTGTAAAAAAACTACATTAACACAGATAAATCTATATCATTATTATACCAATAGGAAAACTGTAAGGCTCGCCTTATTCCATAACTGTGATTTTTAGCGGCGCTCTCCATCTTGATAACAAAGGGAATTTCACGAGAGACCAGCAATGAACAGGGACCAAAATGCTTCTGAAAACAAATGAACGCTTAGATATAATGCATTATATTATTGATTATATATGTGCTTAAGTAATTTAACTGTGTGTGGGTGTCTAGAAATAAAGATGGTCACTAAAATTCTTGGTTTTTATTTGCCTCATACCTTGGAAGCGAATTGATCTCATAACATCGAACCAACGAACACAACTAAAACATTTACGAAACACACTAAATAATCTTTTCAAAAAAATTTATAAAATAGAAATGAAATAATGGTTTCAGATACTAGTTAAACAGCTAGAATATTGTTACGAATTTTGTATAAAATAATGTAAATAATTTGTATTTGGATGTGCAATGCCTTTATATTACTCTATGCTATATTTATTTCATGATAAAATTGTAATATTCACAAGCAACGCCGTCCCATACGTTATAATGGTGATTCAATGGGAACTTGGCGAAATATTGGCGGTAGAGCCAAGTTGGCACCATTTTTGGCGACCAAGTTAGCGACATTGGCGACCATGTTGTCGAGTTCGGAACCCACTGGATTTTTCTAGAAATTAGTAGAGAAATCCACTAATTTCACGATCTGTGGCGTGAGCGCATCTTTCCAGAAATTTCGGTCCCTGCTATAAATAGAGCGATAATCGCCGCAACAGTCAGTCTGATTTCAACCAGCGAGTAGTGAGCATTGTTTTGATTAGCGTTTTGTAGACTTGCCTTGAACTTGATTAGCTCGGTTGTGCTTGTGAATAGTCATTTACATACGTGTATTTTAGACACTGCTTATTGTGTCTGAGTGCTGTTGAAGGTGTGAAATCCTTCTGTTATTTACTCTGTGAATTTTTCTGTTGAATCCTGTATTTCAAGGATTGATTTCTGACAATAAATAATCATCGCTCTTAAAGAACTGCCTTGTTATTTACGACTGATTTTGCATAAAATCCTCGAGCCCCGATCTACGTAACAATATTATAAATTATTCATGTATTCAAAACAATAAGATTTATCAGAATGTATTTAAATTAGCAAACAATATGTTATTTTATTGTAATCTGATTGTGTTGTAATAATATAGAAGAAAAATATTAAGTTTGAAACATTTTTTCCCTAAAAGCGGTAAGTACTTTTTAAAAAAACTTGACAAAACTAGTTATAAAAATTCAATTATGACAGCTATTCGCTGAAAGGAGGATATAAAACATTACAAGCTTTTCAACATAAAATTCATTATTATCAAATGTGAAACCCTTGAACTTCAAATCCTTGGAACACTTTTTAAGCGTACAGTTTAATAAAGTTTCAAACTTGCATATTAAAAGTGTGAAACACACACACACAGATGAGCTTCGATGATTTCCGGTAGATCTCTCAGAGGATCCCAAACTTTTAAACTTATTGACCCCTTTTTATAGTCAAAACTTGCTCACGGGCCCTTTTTAAAATCAAAAATTTCCCAAGTACCCTCAAGTGAAAAAGCTACATTAAAAAAAAAGCATTGTACAAAAATTACAAATTTTAAAAAAAAACCCATTTTGTGTTGAAGAATTATTTATTGAAATTATAACTTTTTTTAAATAAAATTAAAAAAATAATGACTTGAACTTGATGAGATGTTATGAGGGTATTCAGTGTGCCGGATTACTCATTAGGCGGAGAAGGCAATTGCTTATGGGCCCCGCACTTTTCAGTGGCCCGTAACAGCGTGTTCTGTTTTCTGTTAGTGCTCCAAAAGCAAGCTACGAGGCCCCGAGAATTCGACTGCCTCGGTGCCTCCAGGTCGTTTAATCTGTTACTGAGTGTATTTATGTCCGTGTCAATGTTTTTGAGTAGCAACCTCAAATCCCTACGAGCACTAGTTTTTAGTCGGTTTCTTTTTTCTTCTGTGATAAGGATTTATACGATACTGAATCCAAGTTCTACGAAATTGGAAGACGGGAAAGTAGTTGTGCTATCCTGAATGATAGCTATTGTAACAACTTCTGTACAATAGCTCATCATGCAGGATATAAAATTGGGATCTGTTTTTGTAACTAGAATTTGTGTGTGGTATCCTTGTTCAAACATCGGTTTATGCCCCTCATTTGTGGATATTCCAATAAAAGGCCCCTGAATTAGTATAGATTCATAGGCGCTTAGGATCGGAGTTAGTCTACGCGCGAAAAGGTTCAACACCCAGTCGGGAATATCTAAGTGAATTATTGTTATTTATATTTGCATTTCCATAAATATATAAATAGTCAAATTTTTAAAAATTTTATATTAAACCTCTTGTACGGACCACCAGACGTTGTCCAGGGACCCCCGAATCAATTTTAATTTTTCACGAACCCGCTGAATAACATCGGGGACCCCTGGGGGTCCATAGGGACAACTTTGGGAACCACTGCCGTAGATTAACATTAGACCGGGAGAAAAAATGGAATCTTCATCGGGTTTCAGTTTATTCTTATTATTTTTTAGTTAGAAGTCATCCACACACACACATACATAAATATATATATATATTACCGGCAAAGTATGAAATGCCGGCATTCTATAGAATGCCGGGCGGTTTTAGGCAAAGTATGAAATATGAGATTTATTACATACTTTGCCTAGGCATTGTATAGAAAGCCTACGCATTCTATACAATGCCTAAAGCTATTTAGGCAAAGTATGAAAAAAGGTTATGATGTTGTCGTGTCCTTCCCGCAGGGAAGGAATGAAAGTTGCCATTGCCTGTGAGGCACACAGGTTGGACTTCTTAACGATAGATGGCGACACCACTTATCTCCACCTCCACAATTTTGGCACGGAACTGAAAGGGAGGGAAATATTCTCCAGGCCCCTGCACTCGTGGTTTCTGCTGCGACCGCCCACAAGACTTTCGGACCCACTGATTTAACGAGCACTTACTCAGTCTATACTCTGTGGTATTTAATGGCATCGGGCATCGAACACAGGCCCTCGAGTCTGAAGTCCGATGCTCTAACCACTAGGCTACCCACGGTTATGATAAGGATATATCAATGACTTACATTCCTAAAAGTACAAATGTTATTCTGTCAAAATAATGAGACTGCCAATAAAAAATATATTGTTAAATTGTGATTTCGCATATACTTGTATTAAAATTCCTTCAGAAGTTCTAAGTCGATAGAAACCATCCTATTTATCACTCATTACAAGTGCCAATATATTCGGGCATTCGGGGAAAAAATAAGTTTTTACAACAATACATTTTTAAAAATAATTTTCTGTTTTTTTTCTGTTCACAAAGATGGATGTAGAGTTCAATATCATAACGTTTACCGTTTTTGTATTTGGTTGAAAGTTTTTTCAGAATTCTATCACATCCCCAGAATCCGGAATTTAATTTTGCTCTTGGCGAATTAAATTCCTAGAACAAGTTCCCATCGTCAGAGCTCAGATACCTCCCTCTGGGAAGGAAAAAGGGTGCTAAATATTACCGGTTGCAATTGGCATCGCCTGCATGGTGCCGCACTAAAAAGGAATACTAGCCCCTGGGGAATGTACTAGGTCTGAAAATGGTAAAAGTACCAATCTGTAGCCCCATAGGGGGAAAAAAGAATGCATGACGTAATACCGTATAGCAGTTCTCCCCAACATTTTAATCTTTTGGGCCGGTCAATGTTTGATAATTTTTTCGGTGGCCCGCTGAGGACGGGGCGTTGATTATTTATATTTTAAATTGTTTTGATTTTATAATTTAATTGTATTTAAACATGCCTTCACCATAAAATTAAGTTGCACAAAAGATAATTATAAAATGATTTTACATGAGATATAAATTGATTTCCTTGGAAAGTCGCACAAACACGAAAAAAATACACCCCAGTAAATATAATGGAAATAATTTAATGCTCAAGGAGCATTAAATTATTTCCATTGTATTTACTGGGGTGTATTTTTCTTATTATTATTCTGGGGTTATATTTCTTATTATTTAATTAGTATTAGCTTGATGTCGTTCCAATTGACAATATTCGAAACGAATCTGAGATGTATTTCATAATTTGCCGGTTTCTGATTAGGCATTCTACAGAATGCCTAGGCAATGTGTGAAATGGGAATCATTTCAAACATTGCCGGTGAGATTTAGACATTCTATACAATGCCTAGGCATTGTATAGAATGCCGGATTTCATACTTTGCCGGTAACATATATATACATAAAAATCTTTTAAAATATATTTTTTTTTCTTTTCCAGTTAACCCGTAATAAATCTGTTAAAAATTTCATAAACCAAAAAAAGAAAAAATTTTTTTAAAGGCAATTGTACAAAAATTGTGGAAGATAAAAATTTTTTTGATATCAAATTCAAATTTAGTGTAAAAGTTACGTTAGAAAACCCAATGCAAGTTTCATGGACCAACAACATTGTTTATCCTTATAATTGATCGTATGAGATTGTAACATGCTGCTACCGTCATGCTTTCTACAGCTAAGATGATGGAAATGAGAGAGTAATCCAATGAACCCGTAATATCGTTCATTCTGTACGAATATTCTTATATTAGATTCTAGAATACTCTTTATGTTGAACATTTCACATAGGCAGTGATATAAATCTATATTTATGTTATCTTGTTAAATTTATACATATTTAAGCTTTTAACACCACTTTATCTGTTAGCGTTTAATTCATAAATACTTTCATGTATGATTTACGATAGAAGCTCACCTAGAGACGATACACACATGTTTAATAGCCGACTCACATCGGCAACCAGCAGAACGCGAGCAGGTTTCTTGCACTGATCGTTTTCTCCACCGCACAAAGATTACGTCAACTGCGCCTTGCACAGATCGACATAGTATTTCAGTTTACTTCATTAATCTCTGATCATTAACAGTAAATATACACAGACATATTCTATTCAATTAATATACTTATTGTCACTCAAAGTAATTTCTAACTTCTCATGAATGAAAAATTATCTCTTTATTTAATAAAATTTTTAATCTTCATGACCACAAAGGGCTAAGTTTGAGCCGAACTAAAGTTCTCCCAGGATAGGAGTTCTCTGTGGGAAGCAGGCACTCCAAGAAACATTCACTATTCCAGTTTTACAATTTATATTCCAAATCGTGACACTTCTTGAGAAGTTATAAGGTACCTTGATTGAGATATCCAGTGGTATTAACGCGCATCTGTTCTCTCAAGCAGCAGTTCGATATACGGACTTTTTTCAAAAATCGCGCAATTTTTTTTTTCCGGCGACAGCAGTCGCCAAGGGAAGCACGGGGTTGCATTCCCCCCCTCCTTCCCCCTTAGCCGCCAGGAAACGCCGCGATACTTCCCCCCCTCCCCCTGAATAAACAGTTTTGCAAAGTTCCCGTCTTGGATTTAAGTTTGCCCCCCCCCACGCCACCTCTTTACGAAAATTAATGGTGGGATTCTTTCTAACTTTAGTAGAAGCATAAAAATGAAACATGTAATATTTTTTCCTACATAATATTAAAAAAGGAATACCAATATTAAACTAAATAAGTAGTGAAAGGACAAATTTTTATAGAACTAAATGTAAATAGTTAATGATTATTTTAGCAATACTGCATTGAATTTAAGAATAAAAATCTATTTTTTTAAGTGAATCAGAATAGTAATGAACAAATTGTTCTATTTATCATCATTAAGCCAGAAGAGAAACATTAAAATTTAACATATTAAAGCAAATTAACATTAAAATTAAAGTCATAAATTAAATATAAGGAGAATCTTTCTTGCTGTTACATTGAATAAAATAAATATAAATAGAATTAACTTACCTTGCAGCACTTTATGTATAAAAATTGTCACACAATGGCCAATCATCACTTGTCAGCAAGATAGATTGTGATAAAAATCATGGTGATAAAAAATCTTGATTAAATTCCCCTTTTAAAGAATTTGACCTAAGCCCCTCTCAGCCAGTTGATGTCCCTAATAATTTCTAAAAACTTATTGAAACAATCCACTCCCTGCTGTTTGCTTCATTTTCTAAACTTATATACAGCAACAAATGAAATTTTAAATCTATTTTTCTATTGCAGATAGGGAGTGAATCTGTAACATGCTTCCAAGTGCCTTCTATGGTATTTGTGTGGCAATTCGTTACTGGATTTACAAAATGAAGGCTACGATTTAACGTCAAATGATCAAACCTTCTTGTCCTAAATTTTTAAATGCCTTCCACTTGTTGGAAAAATCATAGTTCCAGGCTCTATCCATTCCTGTAAAATGTTGACTAGAATCTCACATGATCTGTTGTGTACTGCTTCCCCTCTGAATTCGATTTGTCGACTTCTGCATAATACAGAATAACTTAATGACAAATTGCCCCCAATCTGCTACTGTATCAGAAGATAAATAGAAATAAGCTTTGGTCTGTTTTGTTCTGGTTCCCATGATCAAATGATAGTGAGACGAAAAATCTCATTTAATTTTAGTTTGCTGCAACTGAACCACAAGCCAAGATGTATGATTTTAGTTGAACTACAAGCCATGATGTATAGTTTTAGTTGAACCACATATCTTGTTATTCCTGGAATTTCTGCTAATCTATGATTAACTATCTAAAATAGAATTTTTCTTTCTCAAACTTCATCAGAACATTACAATTGCAGTAAGAAAATTCTAATTTAATCAGATGAGTTTTCTTTGCAAAATCTAAAATAGTTTCCTATCCCTACATATTTCATAAACAAAATCAGATTAAATACTCCCTTTTTCTCCCCAAATGTGGCCTTTTTTGCTAGAAAATAAACAGGAACTGTTTTGACAGAACTTTCTTATACTTGGGATAAACACTGCAAAATAGTCCCATGGTTAGAGGAACAGGTTACAATATTTAAGGGTATATAAATAACAAGGTTTTTAAAATTTAAACTAACCTCTTTGTAAATTAATTAATAATAATGTAAGAATTGATAGTCAGCCTAATCTATAACTGGAATAATTTATCAATAAGTAAAAATGAATGTTAATGAATAACTAAATAATATTAATAAATAATATGGATAAAGGCACATTAATAATAAAAGAATATATTTCCTGATAATGACCAAATTAAGTCAACCTAAGCAATAATTGAATAATTTTTCAGAAATTAAGAAGAAATATTAGTAAGTAATATGAATAAGAAACAAGGTAATAATAAAAGAATTGAAATACAACCTAATAATGAAAGAGTATTCAACCTAATCAATAATTAAAAATAAACTTTAATAAATATTAAATAATATTATTAATATAATTATTAATTTTAATATTAAATAAAAAATATTAATTTTAATATTAAATAAAGAATAAAAATTATTAATTTTAATATTAATAACTTAATTTAATTTTAATATTAAATAAATATATTAATAATATTAATAATAAATATTAAATAATTATGATTAATTAATTAATATTAAATAAATATTCTTTATAAATATTAAGAAATAACAGGAAATAAGGCAGTGAATTCTTGTCCGGAAATATCTATGTCTGAACAGTTGAAAATCCAAGATGAAAGAAGGGTGTCTGAGAGAGAATTCCATAGTCCCCCCCCCCCAAAAAACATTACTGCTCTGATTGGAAAATTCGCCATAAAACGAAAAACCCCGCGGAACCCCACCGGAAAACATGGGGAATCAGAGTACACAGAATCTGGCGCAAAAATCGCCCGAAAAGGGCGCCAAAAAAACTGCCAAAAAAAAAAGTCCGTATATCGAACTTCTGCAAATGCTATGTAATTAAATTTAAAATGTTAAAACAAAACTGTATGAGATACAACAGGACAAGAGTAAATTATAACTTATTCTATAAATACATTTTCTGGCAACTCATAAGCATAGGTGTCACTACTGGTAATTTTTCTACCATTAGAAAAAGGATTTTGAATAGTCAGGAGATATATCGGAAATACAGTTAAAATGCAAACAAATAATCTAACAAAATATAAAATTTGTGCAAACTTATTAGTTAAATTTTCAAAAACATGTTTTCATGCTTTTAGTTCAATCGGAATTCTAGAAAAAGAACTAAGTAAAACACGTTTTTTAAAATTTCTTCCAAATCTAGCAAAGATTTTATTTCACCGTTCTTTTGCGGTTGCGTCCTATTATACCACCCCTGGATTTTGATTTTGTCGCCAGTTGAGTCTTTTTTGTCGCCAAGTTGAGCGATAAGTTCACCAAGCTTGCACCCTTCTATTTTAATTCTTCAAAATTAAAGACCATTTTTAGTGACCGTTAGGTGTCTTCAACAAGTAATTTCCGTTAAGTACGTTGGTTTCGGCAACCCTACTAACTATGCACGAGTATTAAGGACCGTTACTATTTGATGCTTTGCTGTTATTCCGCTAGTACGTGCGATTGCCGGTTATTGTTTCCTGAACGAAAGCAAGGTTTATTTATTTATTTTTTTCAATTTTTGTAAAAAGGTGGTAATTATTGGATGGAGCTTTCGGAAAAAATAGTTAAAATTATGAAGATGCCGTTCGAAAGGAGGAAAAAATCCCATGATGTAAGGAAAGGTACGTGGTTTGGCAAAAGCCGTTACAGTAATTTTAGAATGTGTTTGTCTTTTTAAGACACTAAATCATTCAGTATTTTGTTCATAAAGTTTTAAAAGTTAATAATTTTTCTCCTTCGAATATCGATTTATTCTTTTTAGAATGTTCTTAATTTTCTATTTTTCAACAGTTGAAAAGAAATTTCCGTTTTTGTCGTTCGGATATCCGTCTTTTTTTTTTAGGATGCCATTAATTTTCTGCTTTTAGAAGCTAAATCTTTCATTAATTTGTTCTTATTTATTTTTTTAAACTCTTAATTTTCTACTTTTTAGCAGTTAAAAAAGAAATTTCGGCTTTTGTCGTTCCGATATCCGTTTTTTTTTTCCTTAATTTTTTTTCTGCTTTTAGAAGCTGAATCTTTCATTAATTTGTTCTTGAACGTCTAAAAAATTGTTTTCCTCAATGGAACTTCGATTCCTTCTTTTCGGAATGTTCTTAAATCCGTACTTTTCAAAATTTTAAAAAGAATTTTTCGATTTTGATCTTTAGATCTCAATTTTTACTTATTAGAATGCTCTTCATTTCCGATTTTTAGAAGCCGAGATTTTGCTGAATTTGCTTTATTAACGTCTGTAAAATTTCTCTTTCGATTCCTTTTTTTTTCCGGAATGTTTTGTTTCCTATTTTTGAAAAGTTAATTTTTCATGGAATTGTTCGAAAAGTTAAAAAAGTACCTATTATTTTCAGAAGCTCGTTAATTTTCTTAAAGCTCTAATGTTTTCCATTTTGCTCCTTCGGACAAGACGCCATGTTTTTCCCAGTTGGCCTGAACTCGACTTTGAAAAACGCGCTTGGCGCCAGTTTGGCGCGACTTTAAAAAATTTCGCCAAGGGGTGGGCTATAATAGGAATTTACCGCCTTTTGTTCAATACAAAAA
>BMAO01016391.1:0-23554 GCA_019973975.1 Trichonephila clavata | reverse complement strand
ATATATATTGTTTGGGTCTCCATTTTGAAAAGAACTCATTTCATGTGAAGGGATATAATCAATAAAAATATTACTTAGCGATTTAGGCCACGAACCTTCATAAATAATCCTAATCTTCCTACTCCGTGTCTTCAGACTTAAATAATTTAGAAATGTGTATTTGTACTTACTTTTTATTTGAAACCAATAAACAGGTACCTAAGTATCTTTTAATTTCAGGTATTATGCATAGGACAGCACAAAATCAGTACAATATTTTAACTTAGAATTATTATTACACAAAAATAAATGGATACAGAAGTAGTACCACTACGTTTGTATAAATGCTCTATGCTCATCGGCGCCGCTCTATGATAGAGACTCTGTGATAGAGTGTAATTAATGGATTGTATTAATAATAGAGTTAATAGACTGTATTAATAAAAGAGTGTAATAGACTGTATTAATTATAATTATTAATAGACTGTAATTAATAGAGTGTACTTAATAGACACTCTATTAATTACACAGAGCTACAAAATTAAAGTTTTAGAGAAGTACAAAATAGGCTTTTAGTGGTTTTTATATTATTTAGTGTGCTGATTTCAAAAATGACCTACACTTTTTTCTATCACATCAGGATTTTTTGTAAAATCGATATTTTTGCTAAAACCCTATTTGAAAAGGAATTCTCTCAAATAATTTAGCCTGGGAAATTTGGTAACAGGGGTTTTTATCCAGTTAAATCTATGTAAATATTGGTTGTTGATGAGGTAAATTAATTACTCAGCAATTAGATGAATAGTGAGTGAATATTAACGTCGCCTTGTTTAGATATATATATATATACACGAGAGATTTTGGCGATGGACCTCGTAATTTTGAACCATGATCAAGTGACGAGGACGATATCTGAGCTGGCACCCCCCTCTCCTTACTACCACACCACACATACTGGAGAACGTTTGAGCTCTCGACAGATTTAACATGCATCGCCTTCCCCTACACGGAGGGTCTTCAGCGGCACTAGGCTTGAACTCATGACATGCCTGCCATGAGTCTGGTACCTTGGCCACTAGCAATTAGATGAAAACCATTGTTTCTAGATCTCACAAGCTGTCTCATTATGAGAAGAACAAGAAATTCCCTTGAGGTTTAAACATTTTACATCCAATTACGGTGTAGTATCTAAAAGAAAATCACCAGCATACTATTTTAATTTGTTTTTATTAAGGAATTTACATAAAATATATAGACGATTTGCGAAATTAATAATTATTAATTTCCATGCATATTCGGTGGTAGGACGGAAGAACAAAATTAAATTGCTCTTGCTCTCGGAAATAAATTTGATATGGTATTTCGGGTATTTTATTTCTGATTTGTGTGTATTTTTTTCTGGTTTATTATTGTATTACTTTTTTTATTGTAAGCACTTTTTTCTGTTTATCTTCAACGGGGAACGGGGGCCATGGGCTGCAGCCCATTTAGCCCATACGTAGATCCGGCCTTGCAGTGAACTAAAAGTTAAACACACAAAAACGAATAATCATCATTAAAAACTAAATAAATACAAACGATATTTCTGAAATATAATGCAAAACTTCGTTAATTTATTTGAAAAACAAAATTGTGCAATATATCTTACATCTTATACAATACATCTTATATAATTTTTTATTATAAAACTGGTCTCATACTTAAATGAATAACATGAAAGCAAGGACAAATATGTAAAATTGCTGAGTTCTGGAGACAAATAATTTTGAAGATATTATTTGCTTCATTTGGCACACTTTGATAGTCAAGTTCTAATACGCAGTTGTAATGAAATAATATTATTACGTAGATTCGTGGATTTTATGCTGTCATTCTCAAAAAGCAAAACAGTTCCTTAAGAACGATAAAATTTATGGTAAATGAACAATCCGTAAAGTACAGGATATAGCAGCAAAATTCTCAAAATAAATCCCAAAAAGTCTTCACACCTTCCACTGAGCTCAGACACAACTATCAGAAATTCAAATTCGTAAAGCTAAAGATTATTTGCAAGCAATCGCTCGATCGTAGCAACTGAAGTCTTCAACAGCAGAAGTGATACTCATTCAGTTTCAGAAAGCGACTCCTATCTGTAGACTACACTGATCTTTCTCGAAAGATCTGCTATGTCATAGATCGTATTATTAATAGATTTCTCTAATATATCCTGAAACATCCATATGATAGCCAAACACCGAATTTTACCTCGAAAAATGATGCCACCATAGCTATATCGTCAATATTTCGCCAAGTTTCGATTGAAACCTCATTGTAATGGAAAGGACAGCGTTGCTTGCGAATATTATAATTTCAGCATAAAATAAATACAACAATAAATAATGCAAATGTATTACACATTCAAATATAAATTATTTATACTATTTTAAGCACTCATTACACAAAATTCGTTATAATATTCTGCGTACTAAACAAATATCCAACATTATTAAAAATTGAAATGTATTAATTATTACTTAGTAATAAACACAAAAGAAAAGAAAGTAGACTCTCAGGTCAAGATTATTAAGAAAAAAATAATACTTATTCTTAAGACAATTAACATTCTGTGTTTGTTTTCGTCATTAAACATCCCATAGGAAAATTACTCCTCCTATCAGCTGGTTATATTTTATACAATTTACATCGGGTTTTTTTTTTTTTTTAAATACTCAAATTGTGTTTTACTTCAATCTTTTTATTTTCAAAGAAGTTTGTTTGAGCAGGGTTGAGAGCTTCAGCTCATAAAAGCATGTCGAAACCCATCCATGAAATTGCATTTTTAAAATACATTTTTCATTCTCTTTTGTTAATTCTTACACTTCCTAATCATCCAAAATTTTGCTCATTGTCAAAATGATCAAAATTCCAAGTCATGACGTACAAATGAAAGTAATTATAAAATTCTCGCTGATATCGAACACTTCTCCAAGAAATTACGCATTGGTCGAAAGTTCCCGATTTTAAAAAGAAGCATAATTTCGAATTATTCGTCTTTTTCAAAATAAATTAGCGCGATTCTTAATAAGTGAATTTCCCCCGAGCTATCTTAATTTAATTTGATAATAAAAAAAAGACAGCAGATTTTTATAAGTATTTTTAGTTACAAATACTTTCGAAAATACGACGTTTGCTTTTACACGATCTCTTTCATAGTTAAAAGTCCATTCTATGTAGTGTTAAAACATAGATCTCTTTTTTTTTAATATGTTGCTATTTACTTCTCCCACATAAATTTCTAGAGATGCCTTCTTTAAGCTACATACAGGAAAGTCTTAAGGCTCCTTGGAGGAGAGGGGCCCTACTCAAAAGTAAGCCTAATGCCCCTACACATATGTAGGCCTCATCTAGGACACTTAAAAGCAGGGACGTCTTAAGGCATGGGCCAACTGGGCCCGGGCCCAGGGACCTCGCCTTAAGTGGGGGCCTCGTTTCGTTCTCGACTTTGTTTTAATAAGATCATGATCCGGATAATCTTAATGGTCAAATATTATTCCCGTACATATTCTCCGAAAAATAAGGAATTTCAAACTGCATGTCAATTGGCAAAAGTGGTAATACAGCATTATTATGTGATTACCATTGCCCATGTCTAGGCCTAGGCCTAATACCATAAACAATCATTCAACTCATTTAGTCGAAATGCGGTCATCGGTCGAACCAGTTTGTGCCTAGGTTTTTGAGATTGTGAGTCGGGCACATTTATTTGTATAAAATTACCATTTGAACGGGTATTTAACAATACATGCTATATACTGTCCATTTTTAAAGATTTCAGGTATGGCCTACTTTTGTATAAGGGCCCAGGGTCTCAAAGAGTCTTAAGACGTCCCTGCTTAAAAGTATACAGTACATAGCATACATTGTCAAATACTCTTACAAACAATAACCAGAAACAAATAAAAATGCATGATTTTCAATTGCATAAATCGGCTCAATCGATTGCCGCCTTGTGACTAAATGAGGAATGATGGTGTATAGTAATAGGTTGGTCCGTGCTTTAAGACGTCCCTGGCTACATGTTTGATACATGAACCATTCTTAAAGCTTCTGTTGAGAATGTCATGCATCACGGCCCAATCTGCCATTGATCAATTAATCCATTTATTTAAATTTTTCATTGATCAAATTGTCTAAATAAACTTTAACAACGATAACTAGTGTTCTTTGTTTTTATTCTAGGTATTTCCTTTCCATTTTTTGAACTACAGATCAATCTTTAACTGGTTAACATGGAGCAGTTGCAGGATTTTGTGTCGTGACTAGTATACTCATCATGCGCAAAAAGTAGTGACCATTGGCTATTTAAATTGTAATTTTTGAGAAAAATAAAAGATATATTTTCAAATTTTGAGATGGTTAGAATATTTTAAGACCAGGCCGGAGTAAAACAGATAAATAAGAAATATGAAAAATTTAAGATGATTCCCGTAAGCACCGGCTGAAACGAGAGAAGTATACTTTCGCATAACGAATTTATTTATGTACGATGATAATGTTTTGTAATGTTTGCCTAAAAGGGACAGAGACAAAAGTCGGAAAGTTGATTTATAATAGGGTTCCTTCAGGTATAGTCAGCCAAAGGACTAATGAATGACAACGACCAGAAGCTGAGCCCATTGATAGCTGTTGGCTCGAAATTACATAGCTATCGAGTGGTGTAAATGCAGTTATTTGATGTTATAACCATGTGCAGACATTAGAGTTATGTCCTAATGCCGTGCTGTCTATTGTTATTTTATTGTAGTGGGAAAGGAAAGGATACTTTCTGGTAAGATGACTGTAATGAAACCTACAGCCAGGGTAGCCTTTCAGCTTAGGCCCACTAGACACGTGACTAGGGTGCAAAAGATTTGGGGGCACAAAAAATTGAGGGCGAAAAAAGAGAACAAATTAAAATAACAATGAACGAACCACCGCCTAGTGAATATGTATGAGTTGTGTTTGTGTGTGTATGTGAACGGAACTATGGAAAATGAAAAGCTTAACAGTTTGATGTTGCCAGGGACGTCTTAAGACTTCTTGAGGTCCTGTGCCCTTACGCAAAAATAAGCCCTAGGCCCATACATAAATGGAGGCCCCATCTATGATTCTTAAAAGTAGACAGTACATAGCATACGTTGTCAAATACTCGTACATACAATAACACAAAACAAATTAATGTGCATGACTTGCAATCGCACAAACCAGCTCAACCAACCTTTTTGATTGAATGAGTAATGATGGTATATGGTGGTAAGCCTAGGCCTTATACATGGACGAGGGGCATCAGTTGATAAATCGTTCAAAATTCTCCGTTTTTCGAAAAATAAAACCAGAAATCATTTGACCGTTGAAATTATTCGAATTATGATCTTTTTAAGACTGAGTTGAGATCGAGACGAGGTCCCCATTGTAGCCGAGGCCCTGGGCCCAGATGGCCTATGCATTAAGACGTCCCTGGATGTTTCTATGCACTCAAAATGATATTACAATGTAAATTGATTACAATGATGTCATTAACAATTTTGCAATGATCAAGGCTTGAAGAAAACCTTTATTGTATAGGTACATTGACAGTGATTCAACAAGAATAAGAATGTCTAAAAGTAACAGATAGTAAAGCAATAAGCGATTATAACAGTTCATACAATAATGTATAATGTGTGCTACAATTGCAAACGATTTCCCTGTACAAAAACTATCCAAAGAGCCAGTGCCAGTTTATCCACTGGGTGCTTGGGGTGGGCGCCCAGGGGGCCCGGAAAAGCTGGACTTAACCAGATTCTCTGGTTATAAATTTCGAGCTGACAGTACTAAGAGGGCCTGTAGATCTTCTGCACCCAGGGCCCGAAATGAGCTTAAATCAGCACTGCAAAGAGCAAAAACAAAGAAAGGCAAATGAGTAAGAGAGTTGAGGGAAAATCTCTTTCGAACTGAAACTGGCAAGATAAAAACAAAAGAACTCTCTGGAAATAATTCGAGGGGGCGTAGCAAGTTGAAGCGCCTAAGGCGCCAGGGAGGATAAAAACGGCCCTACCTACAGCACCTATTGTAGAACTTCCTTAGTGTCAAGACAGGTAGAAAATATTTTGTCAGTACAGTAGAAAGTCGTTTATCCGAATTCATTGACACCGGACAACGTTCAGATAAGCGATTGCTCGGATAACCGAAACCCGAATGCGATCCAAGCAGTATATGAAACCAGATACCATGTGAATATTGAAAATCATCACATGCGGGAAACGTGCTTGAAGAAAAAGTAAAATATGGGCAAAATGTTGCACAACCTTTATTGTGGAAAATAATCACTTATTTTTCGCTGTACCATTGTACATCTTCGTCTTTTCGCTGCAAGATCTCTGATTCTCTTTAGCAGCAATAGTTGAGCAGGACCGCACTCTGATTGTTTTTCATTCCACTCCATAGCTGTCTCTAACGCAGAAACGCGTCAGCATTTAATGGACTCTTGCTACTTTCCTTTTTGTTCTTGTCCTAGTCTTCATACGCTTCATCATCGACAGGGTCGGATTTTTCTAGCACGGAAGTCACAATCTCGTCATCATTTAGCATTTGAAATTCAGTCTCCTGCATCGCATGCCATCCAGGTTTCTACATCAACAAAATTCAACAAAAGAAAAAGTATACACCTCTTTACTGGGAAACAAACTGACCTAATATTCCGCACAGATGTTTACCAAATCACACAACTGAAATTCCCCAAATATCCCTCATCGTAGATTTTCTCGTCACTTTTGGCCTCACGCGAAACAACTGTTTTGTGTTGCACTGTTAGAAAATGTATCCGTACTTCGATTCGGATATTTAACGCTCCGGATAATAAACGTTCGGATAAACGACGTTCTACTGTATAAAGAAGGAAGTAAATCAGAGTGTGTTTAGGTCTATCATTCCGGGAATTTTGACGGTCTCTAAAATTTATAGATACATATATAGATACCTATTTATACATACCTATACTCTATGTGTATGTAATATATGTTTATGTTAACCAAATAACTAAATATTAGAAAAAAATTGCCAATTTTTTTTAAATACAACCCATTTTTTTATCCAATTTCTTCACAGTGATATATAGTCTGTGATTGACGAATATATTCGCCATCATTCGATTTCCGTGACTCATATAGTTGCGCGCTCTCAAACAGGAGGTGCCGCAGTTAACTACACTGCTGGCCACCTTAAATGCAACACCCTGAAGGAAGCACGAAAATAACATGAAATTTACAACATGCATTAGTGGAGGTGAGATACGCAAATGATTAGAATTTCAGCGCAGACGCACATCACGCACGCCTGTGGCACCACCTCGAAGCGCTATTTAAGGCTTGGAGATTTCGACGATTTCAAGTTCGGCAATTGTGTTTTTCTTGTGGTTATTTTCAAAAAATGATCAGTTATGTCTCGTAGAAAACAGCGATCAGCTTTTGATCAAGTATCCGAATTCGACAGAGGAAGGATAGTGGCCTACCGAGATTGTGGATTATCTTTCAGAGAAATCGGTAGTCGTGCTGGACGAAACCAAACAAATGTAATGCGTGATATGTGACCGTTGGATGCAGGAGGATACGACGGACCGACGTGGTCGATCGCATCCACCTCAGTGCACCACTTCACGTGAGGACAGGCAAATTGTGCGCATGGCAGTGACCAATCGCTCAGTCACATCACGAACCATAGCACAGCCCATTGAGTCTGTAACGCATCATTCAGTGTCTGCGCGTACCATTCGACGCCTTTTACAGCAGAGTGGTCTGTCCGCAAGACGTCCATTGCTTGGTCTACCCTTGACGCAGAACCACAGACGTCTCCGCCGCCAATGGTGCGATGAAAGAAGGATGTGGGTGGCAGAATGGAATGAAGTTGTCTTTACTGACGAGTCACGCATCTGTCTGCAACACCACGATGGTCGGATTCGAGTTTGGAGACACCGTGGAGAGAGGATGCTGAACAGCTGCGTTATGCACCGCCCCATTGGTCCTGCACAGGGTATTATGGTATGGGGCGGTATTGGATATCATTCTCGCACTCCTCTAGTACGCATTGCCGGTACTTTAAACAGCCAGCGCTACATCTCCGAGGTGTTGGAGCCAATTGTCCTTCCTTACCTTCAGGGCTTGGCTACAGCCATATTTCAACAGGATAATGCGTGACTGCACGTGGCACGCATTGTCCAAAGGTTCTTCGTCAATCACTAGATTGAATTGCTTCCCTGGCCGGCTCGCTCTTCGGATCTTTCACAGATAGGAAACATGTGGTCCATGGTTGCTCAATGATTGACCCAGATTACACCCCCAGCTGCCACACCAGATCAACTTTGGCAACGTGTGGCAGCTGCTTGGTCTGCTGTACCCCAAGAACACATCCAAAGTCTCTTTGAATCAATACCGAGGCGTGTGGCAGCGGTGATCTCCAACAATGGCGGCTACTCTGGCTACTGATTCTGGCAGGAACCACACTTCACAGAAGTCTATAAATTTAATCATTTGATACTTGGTCAACATGTTATCTACAAATAAATATTGTTGTGCTATCGCTTGTCTTTCTTGGTGTTGCATTTACGGTAGCCAGCAGCGTAGTTAAGATTACTATGAAAAACTATCTCATATAAAGATTTCAAGGCTATCAAACAAATATTGCATTATTTCCATCTCTCCTTATCTTTCAGCTCCACGAGACTATTACGTCTTTCATTATTCACTTTTGTATCTAACAAACATATTATGCTTATAATAATCCTATTACGTTTTGAAAAATATTTTTTAAAAAAAAAAATTCTGTGGCTATACAAAATTTTCATTGGTTATTAGTTTTTCCCCTTTGAAATTTTTGTTATTTATTCATTTTTAAGTTTTAAATTTGAGAAAACAATTTTTTAAAAGTTTTTATTTCAACATTTTTAAGGTGATAAATTTTAATTATTCATAAGGAATACCTTTCAATGCAAATATTTTAAGTAGTAGTGAAAGCAACTTTTTGTACGATTTAAGCGACTTGAGATATTCGACGCAAGTAGGTACCTCGTAAGATAATATGGATCTCACAGCTGTTGTTCAAAGTTAAAAGGTGGCCGCGGCATCCTAGTGGTCAAGGTAACGAACTCGGGGTCGGCGTGTCATGAGTTCGAGCCTATTACCTTTGAAGATCCGCAGTGTAGAGGAGCGATGAACGTTAAATCTGTCGAGATTCAAACGTCCTACAGTTGGAATGGTGTAGAAGAGTTTTGAGAGTGGGGATACCACATCAAGGCATCGTCCTCATCACTTGGCTTTGTTTCAAAAGTAAGGTCTTTCACCAACAGCCCTAGTGTAGTTTCAAAGTTCGACGTCAATTGTCACCCATTTCTTAATCAATATCATGTATTCTGCCATTTTGGTAAAGTATTTTTTAAATACATTCTTTTATACATATTTTTAATTCAATTAATAGAATTTTTAGATTGGTTGCATGTTTAAGAACCAGTCAACAGAACAGAAATCAACAGGAGTCAACATCAACGATGGTAAATTACACTATTAACGCACACATACTCTCTAAACGGAAATCACCAATAATAAAAAATATACGAGTGTTTCCATCAGTGGCTTCATCTGAATATTTGTACGTCAATAAAAAATATAACAATAGTTATTTAGCATTCAGCTTCACTTAGAAAGGAAATTAAAAAGAACATAGGGGACTGGTGTGTTGATGTGGAGCAATAATCATGGACCATATTTTAAATACAGTAGAACGTCGTTTATCTGAACTTTTATTATCCGGAGCTTCAAATATCCGAACCAAAGTCCGGATCCGCTTTCGAACAGTGCAATGCTCAACAGTTGTTTCCTGTGAAGCCAAAAGTGAAGGGAAAACCCAAGGAGAGGGATATTTTGGGGAATTTAATTTGTGTGATTTGGTAAACATCTGCGCGGAATTTTAGGTCAATTTGTTTCCAAGTGAGGGGGTGTATACGTACTCTTTTGATGAGTTTTGTTGATGTAGAAACCTGAATGGCATGCTATGCAGAAGACTGTGGATTTCAAATGATGACGAGATAGTGACTTCCGTGCAAGAAGAATCCGACCCTATTGACGATGAAACGGATGAAGACGAGGATAACAACAACGACGAAAGTAGCAAGCGTCCATCAAATACTGACGTGTTTCTACGTTAGGGACAGTATGGAGTGGTACGAACAACAATCAGACTGCTGTCCTAATCAACTACTGCTGCTGAAGAGAATCAGAAACCTTGAAGCGAAAAAACGAAAGTGTACAATGGTACAGCGAAAAATTAGTGATTATTTTCTACAATCAAGGTAAAATTGCAACATTTGGCACCTATTTTGCTTTTTCTTCAAGCACGTTTCCCGCATGTGATGGTTTTCAATATTTCTATAGAGTCCAGTATCATATACTGCATGGATTGCATTCAGTCTTCGGTTATCCGAACAATTGCGTATCCGTACGGTGTCCGGTCCCAATTGATTCGGATAAACAACGTTCTATTGTACTGCTAAATTAAAAAATGTACATTTATGCATGTGTGTGATCAGAATTTTTGAAGTCTCATCACCCACATCTTCGCAAAAAATTAAGAAATATTTTGAACGTTAACGCAGACAAAATTTAAAAAAAACTGTCATCAAAATATTTGCATTCCAACAAATAAACTTTTCTTAAGATTTCTTTTCGTATCAGTTATCGAACTGGTAAAGAATTGGTGAAATTGCAATTGGTGTAAAGATAATAAAGATATATCTTGAAAATTGATAGTAAATATCAAAGAAATTGACTTCTTGTCATTCTCTAACACAATCATCATGTGATTAATTGAGACATTCGTATGTTTTGTAAAGAAGTATTCATATTTCCTTTAAAAAAATAAATTCTATAAATTTATCATGCAGTTCAAAGAATCTGGTATAGCTATTTTGATAGTCTCAGTTCGTTACTATACGACTCCTACATTTCAAGAAAATAAGTCGTTTTACAAAGTTCTTCCAGTAAGAGCTACTGAGAAAAATATTTGATATATTTAAATAATTATATGAAAAAAAACCGTGAATTTGATTTGAAGTACTCAAATCAGATGGTTTAAAAGGGAATTCTGCAAAAAATAATTTTGTGTGAATCCTAGAAATAGAAAACTGAGACTTAGATTTCCATGTCATTCATAATTAAGCTAATATTATATAACAATCTTATGTTGTTTGCAGATGAGGGGCAATTTCCCATTTTTAACTCTGAGTCGCTGAAGTACCTGTTATTCGCACGAATAATAGGTACTCCTTAATAAATATTATGGAAAGCATTTTTAAGGAGTATTCACTCCGTAAAAAACAGTGTTTCCAAAAATTTTAAATAATTTTTTTAATGAGTTCTCACACAAAATTTAAAAGAGCGGCAATTTAACCTCACACACGGTAACGAATGATTAAACAAAATATATATCTGAAGCTAGAAGAGAAAATTAACATGGTAAAAAGATAAATACGATTGAATGTATAAAAATCTGAATCAAAATTATAACAGAAAAATAATAGCAGTAGTAAATTTTATGCTCTTTCGGATTGTGGGATAACATGTGAAACAAATAAATCAATAGAGAAAAATTAACTTAAATATCATATATATATATATATATGTATATGTATACAAAGCCGTTCACACAAAATTCTACCATAAATAGCATATATTAGATAGCCTTCAACGAAAAAAATTAAATTAGTTTGAACAGAAAATACCTAAATGAGATTTAAAAAAAAGGCCTATATTGAATTAAGCTATGATGAACAACAGTACTAAAAAAATAACGCAAATCGTGTTGCCAAAAAAATTTAATTTTTCTTAAACTATACTTTTAAAAAATATTCTCCTCAAAAGTAATTGTAATTTTGATTCAAAGAAAAAACAAATGTATTAATACAATGATAAATATCTATAGTGATGACTGAGATATATATCATACGTGGATAATACAATACGTTTAAAATATGGGTATTTGCTTATTATAACGTCGAATCGAAAAACGTCACCAAATGGCTATAGGAGTGAATAAAATCACGCAAAATAGGCTTTTGACGGAATGTAGATGTGAGATCCACTTTATAAATTTCAGTTTATTATGTTAAAAGCAAAACAATTATTTAAATTTATTATTTTGTTCACGTGAAATTATTTATCATTGTTTAATTTTTTGTCACCGTGAACTGAACGATATTGAAAAAGTATATTATTTTGTACGCTGTGGCAACAAGGTAGTGCTCGTTCTGTTTTGTTTAATTAACAGTATTCCTTGAAAAAATTGTTTATAACTAGGCGAGTCTTGGACTCTAGTTGGCATGTTAATTTGTGAAATAAATGAGATTTGGCAGTATTAATAGTTTGGAGTATTAATTTTCAATACAAGAAACTTTTTATTTTTTATTTTTACGATATCTGGCGTCCGGTGATAGGATTATTAAGTGTCAATATGTTTACATCTGTTAAAGGCTTCAAGAAAGAAGACCTAATTTATTTGTGTCAAGAGATCAATGAGGACTTACCGTTGAAGGTTACCATATCTATACTGAAAGATGTAATTTTAAACAGTAAAGAATATAAAAATGATCCGGACTTTGTTTCAACCGTACTAGCCACAACTGTTTCTGAAAGGCAGAAAAAAGAAGAGATAAAGCGCCAAGAAGAAGAGAGAAAGAGCCAAGAAGAAGAGAGAAAGTGCCAAGAAGAAGAAAGAAAGCGCCAAGAAGAAGAAAGAGAACGACAAAGACAACATGAGTTGGATTTGGCGAGATTAAACTCCCGGACAGTTTTACATACTCTAGATGATCAAACTCCAGAGTCAGGTAGTGTAAAAAAGAAATTTCACTTACCTAAGTTAGAATTACGCCATTTTTCGTGAGATTTAAAGGATTGGTTACCTTCTTGGAGCTAGTTCGAACATGTTCATAATGATGTTGATATAGCACCAGAAAATAAATTTCAGTAGTTAGTGCAAGCAACCGTTAGCGGCTCACGCGCTCGGGAGGTAGTGGAAAGTTTTCCACCCACCGGCGCCAACTACGCCAAAGCTGTTGAATCTTTAAGAAATCGCGTTTTGGTCGAACTGATTTACTTATAGAATTCTATGTCCGCGAGCTTTTAAAATTGGTTTTACAAAACGCTTCGAAAAGTTCGACTGTTAATTTATGTACGCTGTATGACCATTTGGAGTCTCAGATTAGGGCATTAGAGACACTTGGCGTAACAACGGATAAAAGCGCTGCTCTACTTCATCCTTTGGTTGAGTCATGCTTACCGGAAGATATACTAAGAGCATGGCAAAGACAAAGAGGTCCTGATTTCCATCATAGTGGCGAACCACAAGAAAGGCTTAGTAGCTTACTAAAATTCTTAAAATCTGAAATAGAATCAGAAGAAAGGATTTGTTTGGCGATGCAAGGTTTCGGTTTAAACAAAAATAAAGACAATATTGGGTTTAGAAATAAGAAATTTGAACCAAGAGTAAAACAAAATAAAACATCCACCGCCTCTGGTCTTTTTACCAATCCACATACTCATAAAACCAAAAAGTCATGTGCATTTTGCGAGAAAACTCACCCCAGTGCAGACTGTTTTTCTGCGCAAAAAATGAGTTTAGATGAAAAACGAAGGATTTTAAGGGAAAAAAATTGTTGTTTTGCCTGTCTGGCTCCCGGTCACCCCGTCCGAAAATGTCATTCATTTTTGAGATGTGTAATTTGCGGGAAGAAACATGTTCCCTTGATGTGCGAAACAAACGAGTCAAGAAAAAAGGATTTCAAGAAGACGGAAGAAGCTGAAGTTTTCAACGAGGTCAATATGTCCAACCTGAGTGTGGGTCCTAAAGTGTTTTTACAGACTCTAAAGTGCAAGCTCATATCAGATAAAAAACAAAAAATCGTGCGAATTGTTCTGGACACCGGCTCGCAAAAGTCTTATATTGTAAAGAGTCTTGCCGAAGAAATGGGATACGTTCCTGTAAAGAAAGAAACTCTGGTACATTCACTGTTTGGTGGGATTAAATCTAAAGAATTTGTACATACATGTTACAGAATTAGGTTGAAAAATATTAAGAACAATTTTGCATGCAACTTTGAAGCTTTGGATCAGGTAGCTATTTGTAATGATGTATCACCTGTGAACTCCGGGCCTTGTTTAAAAGAGCTTCAAGAAAGGGATATAACATTAAGTGATGTGGGAGAAAAGCCACAACCTGTACAAGTGCTTATAGGAGCTGATCTTTTTGGAAAGATTTTAATCGGTCAGCGTAGGGTCTTACCATGCGGATTAGTAGCCATTGAAACTTTGCTTGGGTGGACTTTGTTAGGGAAAGTTCCTGATAGTAAAGTTACTACAAGCAGTGCCATGTTAGTGACATCACTTTTCGCTAAAGAGTTTGACATTTCAGACTTCTGGAAACTGGATTCTATTGGAATCAAGGATCCTATTGAAAAGCTGTCTAAAAAAGAGCAAGAGGATTTGAATACTGAAAATTTTCTTCAAACTGTTAGGTACAATGAAGATAATCGCTATGAAGTTTATTTGCCTTGGTTAGATAACTGTGTGCCTTTACCTGATAATTTTGAGCAAGGTAAAAGAAGGTTAGACACCACAACCAAGAAGTTATTTCAGGAAAATTTGTACGATAGTTATGAGGGCATATTTTCCGAATGGCTGCGTGAAGGAATTATCGAAGAAGTACCAATTGTGAAGAGAAAGATTTGCCTGCTAATTATCTACCTCACAGACCTGTTATCAAAGTTAGTAAGACAACTCCTATTCGCCCGGTTTTTGATGCATCTGCTCGACTCAAAGGACAACCGTCACTAAATGACCCCTTACATAGTGGTCCAAACTTGATTGAGCTCATTCCTGATATTTTGCTGCGTTTTCGAGAAAAGAAGATTGGTGTAATCGCAGACATAAAGAAAGCCTTTTTGCAAATTAGCCTCTGTAGAGAAGACAGAGACTTCTTGAGATTTCTATGGTGGACAAATAAGGCTAGCAAAGACTACAGGTTTTTTCGGCATACCAGAGTAGTTTTTGGCGTTCGCAGCAGTCCTTTTCTACTAGGAGCTGTATTGAAGTATCATCTTGAATAAAATACTGACGTTGATCCTTTTGTAACTAGTTGTCTTTTGAAGAGTTTTTATGTGGACAATCTTGTAACCAGCGTCCACAGTGAATTAGATTTGCAGCGAGTGATAAGTGTTTCTAATGAGTTATTAAAAAAAGGTGGTTTCATTCTGCGGGATTGGGAATCTTCACTAACAGAGGATGGAAGATCCTTCAAAACAGATCTGTTAGGCCTTCAATGGAATAAAATTGAAGACTGTTTTTCGCTAAATATCAGCTGGTTGAAAGAAGTAAATGTCGACAACATTACTAAACGCACAATATTATCGGTTACTCACAAAGTGTTTGATCCATTTGGATTTGTATCTCCTGTAATGCTTTGTCCTAAAATTATGCTACAAAAAACCTGGAAATTACCGTTGGAATGGGACGAAGAAATCACTGGATCCCTTCGACAAGAATTTTTACAATGGTTTAGGGAACTAAAAGTATTGGAAAATGTTACCGTTCCTCGCTGGATCAACGTTAATCCAGAAAATATGAAGAACTTCTCCATTCATACCTTTTGTGACGCAAGTACAGATGCATATGCCGCAGTTACGTATCTTGTACAAGAGGGAGAATGTGGAAAGGTGCATTTTTTGGCCTCGAGATCACGAATATCTCCTCTGAAAGTTGCTACAATTCCAAGATTAGAGCTTCTTGCTGCATTGGTGGGAGCAAGATTAACGAAATCTGTGTTGGATGCTCTTGGATGGATGGATATTAGATGTTTTTACTGGAGTGATTCCACTACCGTTCTTACCTGGATCATTAAAGATGAAAATTGGTCTATTTTCGTGAATAACAGAGTCCAAGAAATACGGAATATTAGCCAAGTTTATTCTTGGCGTCATATTTCTGGCTTTGAAAATCCAGCTGATTTACCCTCCCGAGGATGCAAAGCAAGTATTTTAGTGAAAACTAGATGGTGGGAGGGGCCAAAATGGCTTACTTTATTTGAAGACGAAGGACCATGCAATGAATATGAGTTTGATGAAGATGAGATACACTAAAAGAGAAAAGGAAAAGCTCAATATTAGCTTTGGTGTCTGTAAATCAAGATTCATCTGCAGGCTGGTTTTATCAGCGCTTTTCAAAATATGAAAGCATTGTGAAGTTAGTGGGATGGATTTTGAGATTTGTAAAGAGCTGCAGATGCGATGTTCAGCTAAGGAAAAAGGGAAGTTTGGATGCTGAAGAATACAGGGCAGCAGAGAAACAAGTGATAAAATTGGTCCAGTCGGAATCTTTTGTGAATGAGCATGATGCAAAACTAAAAACTTTGAGTGCGTATAAGGATGCCGATGGAATAATACGGCTCAAGACGAAAATAATTTTCCGTCAGGATACAGAAGATTTTAGGGAACCAGCTGTTCTCCCGTCCAATCATAAAGTTGTCGAAAGAATAATATTTTCTCACCATATCAAAAATAATCATGCTGGAACTCAAATTTTGCTTAATATTTTGAGAGAACATTTTTGGATTTTGAGAGAAAGAAAAACAGTGCGTTCTGTTATCTCAAAATGTGTCGTTTGCAAAAGATTTTCTTCTAAATGTTGTGATGTTGTATCTGCTCCTTTGCCTGAAGATCGAATACGACAGGCAAACGTGTTCGAGATCTGTGGAATTGACCTGGCGGGACCTTTATTTTTAAACGATGGAAAGAAGGCTTGGGTATGCATTTTTACATGCGCCGTATATAGAGCTGTCCGCTTAGAGCTTGTTTCATCGCTATCGACCGAAAGCTTTTTGCTAGCTCTACGGCGATTTATAGCTCGGAGAGGCCGATGTGAAACCATATACTGTGATAATGGCACTAATTTTGTCGGAGCTTCCAATTTGCTTAGAAGTTTAGATTGGAGCCGCATTTGTAGCGACAATGCTCTTCGTCCAATTAAGTGGAAATTTAATCCCCCTTCGTCACCATGGTGGGGTGGATGGTGGGAGAGACTAATTGGTATTCTTAAAAATCTTTTGAGAAGAATACTTGGAAGAGCAAGTTTGGCATTTGAGGAGTTGACAACAGTTATTTGTGATTGTGAATCTGTAATCAACTCACGCCCTTCGACTTACATCGACGAATGTGACTCAGAATTTGTTCCACTTACCCCTGCGATGTTTCTTCAGGATATCAAAAACTCTGGTGTTCCAGACTGTGATGCGGCAGATCATAAAAGTCTCAACCATCGTGTCAAATACAGGTTAGCTTTACAGAAGGACATTCGAAAGAGGTTCAAGTCCGAATATCTTGGATCTTTGATAAGGAGGCCGGAAAAGACTAGAACTTCGATGATAACTCCCGGGGACATTGTTCTCATAAAAAGTGACAACGCCAATCGAATCGACTGGCCACTGGGGAAAGTGACAGAAATTCTGCCAGGGAAAGACGGTGTGTGTCGACTCATTAAACTTAGAACATCTCGCGGAGAAATTCTGCGTCCAATTCAGCGCGTCTTCCCTTTAGAGATCTCTTCAAATGATTCGTCTTTTCCACCTGACACAAAAAAATGCATTATCTACAAAAATAGCCTCTATAAAGAATGCTATTACTAAGTGTTCTGACGACAACTCCCTCGACTACGCAGTTGTTCAAAACAAGACAGGACTAGGACAGACTGTTAAAATTCCCAAAAGGCTGGATCTCTAATATAGTTGTTGAGCTGTGGGACTTCCACATCTCAAGGTGGGAGGTTGTGAGATCCACTTTATAAATTTCAGTTTATTATGTTAAAAGCAAAACAATTATTTAAATTTATTATTTTGTTCACGTGAATTTATTTATCATTGTTTAATTTTTTGTCAACGTGAACTGAACGATATTGAAAAAGTATATTATTTTGTACGCTGTGGCAACAAGGTAGTGCTCGTTCTGTTTTGTTTAATTAACAGTATTCCATGAAAAAATTGTTTATAACTAGGTGAGTCTTGGACTCTAGTTGGCATGTTAATTTGTGAAATAAATGAGATTTGGCAGTATTAATAGTTTGGAGTATTAATTTTCAATACAAGAAACTTTTTATTTTTTATTTTTACGATAGTAGATTTTATTCAAGGTGACCAAAGAAAACGTTAACTCGTACGAGAAAGTTTGAACGAGTACGAGTTGTGAAGAATAAAAAAATATTTCTGAAACTTGATGAAGCACAACTGCGAACTGCAGAATTATACCCATTTAAAATAATTTAAAAAGGGGAATACATATATAAGAAGAAATTTACTTACAATTTCCATTTAAAACGATACTGAAGAATATGTTGTTGCTTATGCCACCTGATCGACAGTAACATCAGATCAAGGTCCACGAAATTCATCGCGGCTAAGGGCTAAAATTTTACACCTGTAGTGAGCCTTAGCTTTGAGCCCCATTAAGGTGACAGCACGATTTTGCTCGGTACAACACGATAGACGGTGACACCATTCAGACCCACTGATTTAACGAACACGTTCTCCGTTTGTACTAGGAGGATATTTGGTGGCATTGGGCATCGATTCCCGGCCTTCCGGTCTGGAGACCTATGCTCTAACCACTAGGCTACCCACGGCCCCACTGAAGAATATAAATACCAGGATAAAGAAACTGAATGTGAGGAATTTCAAAATGATGGGAAGAAAAAGAAATTAAAAGAAACAAAGCAGTAAAAAATTTTAAAATAAATAATTTTAGGCCGAAAGAGATAAAGAAACTGAATATGAGGAATTTCAAAATGATGGGAAGAAAAAGAAATTAAAAGAAACAAAGCAGTAAAAAATTTTAAAATAAATAATTTTAGGCCGAAAGAGAATTAAGTACTAAAAAAGCTACTATTTTGTTGGGGGGGGGAATCTTCATTAAAAATAAAACAGTAGAAAATCGCAATTTTCTACCATTGAAAAAAGAATTCTGGCCGACAGATTTAACGTTATGTCAATTGGAATTTCCACCATTAGATCCACAGTAAAAAATTCGTCCACCAATTTATTACTTTTTTGGAAAACAGTTGCTATGTCTTTATCAGATTTATCACATTTCCCCCATCAGTAAAATTTTCATTAAGGTTAAAAAATATTCAATTTCTTAAAAAAATAAAATCGACCGTAAGAGAGAATTTGGTAAAAACCTATCAATCCTTAATAATTTAACACGGAACTCACACATACACTTTTTAATTTTAAAAAATTGATCCTTGTACTCACCAATAATTTCTGAAATATCCATTATCCAACGGAAATTACAAAAATAGAATACTACTACAAAACAGCATCCAATATAAAAATGGTTAAATTTTTTTTAAAAAATCGAATTGCTTAATATTAATAGGGTTGCATTAATAATCTTTCTTGGAGCAGGGCCGGCTCTAGCAATTTTGCCGCCCCGGACAAAAATGAAAAATGCCGCCCCTCTCCCCAAAGTAAAAAAAAAACTATTATTATAAAAAAGATAAAAATTGTTCATAAATGCACACCTATAAAACTTGAATATTCCTTGCGAAGAAAAAGGGAGCTAACAGCATATATATATATATATATATATATATATATATATATATATATATTGTATATTTTGTAATATATATATATATATTAAAAACTAAAACAAAAACAAAAAAATTACCACTGGTTCTTTTTTCTGACTTTTAATTCTGAAAACTTTCTGATCAATTTTTTCAGCTATTTCATGTTCGATAGCCAATGTAGCTAAGCCATTTAATCTATCTTTAGAATTTGTGAACTGTAAGAATTTTTTTATTAATTTTAATTTTGAGAAACTAATATCTACACTTCAAAACTTATTAGGAAAGAAAGTAAAATAAATGCAATAGCAAGATTTGAAGCAAATTCTAAAACAGAAATAAATTTTAAAACTTCAACTGGGCTTTTTTTTTTTTTTTTTTTTGCCTGCTATAGCTGAAATTGATATTATCTCATCTGCTCAATCAAGCGCATTTACGTCCAATGATTCTCCATCGGTCAACATCATTTCTTAATTTTTACAGTTACTTAATTAATTAAAATTTTAAGGGTATCTGTTAAATCATATATATTGTACAAAAATTGAAAACAATTACTGTCAGTACTCATTAAATTAAATCTGCATTCCAAGGCATTAACTGCTTCGTCCAATGTAAAAAAAAAAAACTATCTTGAATTTTAATTTAGGATATTCCATCGAATCATTTTGTGCTTCATAATTAAAATTCACATTTTTCCGTCGAACTCTGTGACGCGGCTGCGTCACCTCAAAGTTAGCAAAGATATCAATCTCAGTTCTTTTGCATCACAGTGCATTTTATCAAAAGTCACATCCTTAAGAAAATCATTATAATTTCTTGAGAGTTCCATAGTAGATGGGTAGATCGTAATATTGGATTATATTATTATTGGATATTAATGCAATTAAAGATTTTACACCAAATAATGATGGCCATAGGAACTTGAATAGTTAAGTAGAATTTAGTAATCCAGAGGCCTCATCTCTTATAGAGTTGTCAATTTCAGCATTATTATAAAAACTAAGCATCATAAAAACCTCCCAATTGATAAGGATTTAATGGCCTCTATTCAGCTTTCCCAGCTATTTACACTAAATGGCTTTAAAGTTTTACGCCCTTTATACATTTTAATGATATAACCCTGTGACGGATCTGTACGGTCTTCACTAATCCTCTAAATATTTCTTTCAAATTTTATTTATATCAACCAATCTCCACCGGGAGCCAAAGCGTGATTTATGCAAATGAAATATTTTATATAAGTTCGGGTTTCGCGAGTTAACGAAGGAGAATGAAATGAAATGAGAAAGAGTTGTAAAGTGAAGAAGTAGATTTTTAAAGTAAAGTGAATCGAAGCATCGGAAAATCAACTCGCAGTCGTTGACAAATTTAGTGTGTAGTAAAGCTACAAGCAAAGCTGAAGAGTTGAAGATTGAATTCGTAAGTCCAAGTGTGAATATTAATCTTTATCCGACCCAACCGGAATCCAAGTATTCAACAAGACGGACCTGCCCAAGTTTAAGAATCAGGTTAGTGAGTTAGAAATTGTAAATATGTGTACGTGTGTTAGCTGTAATTGTACGCGCTGATCTTTCGTGGATTCAGTTCAGATTTCATAGTTCTGCAATTAGCGACCCATTCTCATTCTCCACTGTGTTTTATTGTGCTTAAATTTGAATAGTGTATATGTAACCTTCCTTGATTAAGAGGTATCAATAAATATAGTGATTTGTAAAGATGTATTTTGAATTAGTTAACCCGCCTACACGTCCAGAAACGAGTAACACTAGACGGGGAGATGATAATCTTAGGGGAGGTTATGTGTCACGACAACCCAACAAAAAACTGATGAAAAAAAATAAATTTCTTGAACTATGTTAAAAGAAGTACAGGCTTCTACGGATGCTTTTTGCCATGTCAATTACGTCCAAATTAGGGTTTTCAATCCTGTGTCATATTTTCAATCCCGGGATTTCATTATCCAAATCCCGGGATCCCAGGATTGGTCCCGGGATTAGAATTGGACTATTTATTAAAAATACTTACATATTAGGGTAGTTGAAACTGCATAATAAAACTGAAAATATAATTAAAAATTGATTTAATATTATTTTAATGAAACAAATAAAAATATTAATTCATCATAAAAAACAAATAAAAATAGTACATAATGAAATTTAAAAAAAAAAAGCATTTCTTCATTTCTTGTGTTTCTGTAAATAAGCTTATAAAAACACAGCACCTCCAGCGTTTCATTGTTGGAACGGCTTCTTATTTTTGTTACAAATTGTCCTGCCGTAGAAAATGCACGTTTGAATTCTTTACTAGTAGGTATTATCGTCATTAAATGAGGTAAGTTCTTTTCAGGTAGTTACCACGTCTCCCTCTATTTTCAAAAAAAGAGACATTTCTTTTGAATTTTTGATGACAATATCTCAAATCCAATAGACTGCATTGGTGCATATAACTCTTGATAACTTTATTTAGTTCTTCTGCTACACTTAATGGTTTTTGTATATAAATTGATCCAGTTATTGAATTAAAATGTGAATCAATTTCAAGTGTTACCTCATTTGAAATTGAAGGTCTAGTTGCATGATCTGTTAGTAATGCAATGGGATTTGAAGTTTCTTAAGTCTTCACACAGCAGGTCAGCTATTAATTAACGGCATTTAATTGAAAGAAGGAACTGTGAAAAATATATTCTTGTGATGTTGCTTATATTATTGTGTAAGCATTGCAGTGAGCCACTTAGATCTTTGCGGCGTTCACTAATACTGTGCATATATATTTTTTTTACATATAGTACTTATAATTGCGCAAAAAAAATTCTACGTACATATTTCATAAACAGGATATAAACTTTTAGAAAAATTAAATTCTTAGGAAAATTTTATGAGAAAAAATTTTTTAAATATAATTTAGACAAAAATTAAATCCCGGAATTAGTAGTTTTTATCCCCGGATTTCCAGATTAGAAAAAACACCGGGATCCAGGGGTTTCTGAATTCCAAGATCCCGGGGCTTAGAAATTCTGAGATCTTGGGGCTGAAAACCCTACTAGATATCTTCCAAAATTTTAAATGCCTCTTCCCAATTTAGCTGAGACCGGACATCCTGGGGGTGGGAGAAATGTCCGTTTTCTGGCCCTACTCGCGATGTGGAGAAAGTTACAGATGAAAATAAGAGAAAACATAGGAAATTTCACGGTTTAACATACACACCCGTTTCGATCCTTCAGTGTTCAACATGTAAGAAAACTAACATTAACAATATACAGTACAAAAGAAGTAAATAAGATACATTAAATGTGATACCAGATGCACAATACGTTGAAAAATTTTCAAAATATAATTCAGACAAAAATTAAATTCCGGATTTGAAAAAAACCACCAGGATTTCGGGATTCCGGGGCTGCAAACCCTAGTCAAAATTTAAAGAGTGGCTGCTACATGGCACATAGATTGTTCGTGGATTTAATGTTCTTATTTTAAGTTGAGCCCTTGATCTCTCGCCTTTATATTCACTCCATTATTGAAGGCCTATCCCCGCATATCTAGCAAATTAGCCCTCATTTTTTTAAGTTTCTCAACTATTAAATTTGAAAGTTCTCTTCCAGTTAATCTTTCAACTGGAAGGAAGCCAAAAAACTGGCTTTAGTTTAATGATAACTTCGTTAGAATTAGATTTTTCAATACATGTATAACTTACCATAAATGTCATTTGTTCGATCTTGCTGGTATAATGGGTGCAATCTAAAGTTATCGAATAATATTTAGCTTGTTTAATTTTATGAACAATGTATAATTTAATATTTCATATAAAAGAGAAATTATCTCGTTCTCTAAATATTTTTCCCTGTAGTGTACTTCTAAATTTTCCATAACAAAAAAAGTATTCTAAGAATTTGGTCCAAATGCCACCCCCAAAATTTGCCGCCCCTCACA
>BMAO01016390.1:0-27808 GCA_019973975.1 Trichonephila clavata | reverse complement strand
AAAAGAGTCTGAGCATTTCGAATTCGAAGATTTTTAATTTTGCAAACATACACAGATCAGGGTATCACTTCTGTGATCTATTATGAATGCTCTGAATTTGTTAAGTATGTAGTTGATTACCTTTTTTTTTCAATTCCTACTATTAGTTTACACTCTCTCCATATTTTCATCTTATTCAAATTTTCAATCGTTGTAAAATACATTTTTAAAGCGCTCGATTGAGCTGAAATTTAAAAACATGATTATTTTGCATGACAATACAGAAATTTAATTTTAATTATAAAAATTAATTGATTAAAAAATTATTCAAATAATTATAAATCATCCATGTTGGCATAATTTTTGGCGACATAGCGACCATTTGGCGACTTGTGTCCAAAATTGTAAAGGTTTTTTCTCATGTTTTAAAACATGAAGTTGAACTGAAATTTTATACACAATTGTTTTGGATAGCAATGCAAAATTTTAATGATAATTAATAAAAATTAATTGCCACTTAATGTTTTGATTCTAATGTATACACATATTTATATTAATTGCAACTATTTGATAAAAAGTAACTAAAACAAAAATTTTCTTACCTAAGAAGGAATTGACCTTTTTTTTTTTTAATTACTTGTTTTGTTACTTTAAGATTTATTTTCGACAATTTTACAAGCACTATAGACAAAAATTTGAAACTGAACTGTCTTAATAAAGAAATTTTTGTTCTGTTAAATTTTATTGAAATAAAATCTCAATCTTAAATTTTGCCCTCCATTTAGTAGCAATACAGAATACTTTTTAATTTTAGAAATATCTTCATAACTTTGTTTGTTTCATTTCCTAACTGTGTATATAACTTAATACATTATAAGTTTCTATGCTGAAGTCATTAGAATTTTTATTGTACTGAATGTTGATAAATGTGTCGACTTTAAAGCATTTCAATTTTGCAGATACAAAAAACAAACCAGGGTACTACTTCTGTGACCAATTTTAATTGTTTTTAAACTGATGAGTAAATATGCAGTTGATCTCGCCTATATTTTTTTCTTTTATTCCTTTGTATAAATATTTTCACTAATTTAACAAGCATGATATATAAAAATTTGAAACTGAATTGGCTCAGCAAAGTCATTCTTTGTAATTTTCAGAACAATACACTTACAAATACAAGTAAATGAACAAAGTTCATGTGCACTTTAAAAAATATGCATCCATAAATGTATAATGGTGTATGGTGAAGAACATACAATAAATTATATTAATTTGTGAGATTCATATTTCACTATTTTTTCAGAAATCAGGGAATAAATCAGTTCAATACTAAAGAGCATGATCATATAGAAATTGAGAAGCAAGTATCTATCTATATTCTTAAAATACTGATTGCATTAACTTTTCCCAATATTAAAAAAACAGTTATAATAAAAGAAAATTTCTACTTATCAATTTTACTATACTACAACTGACATTTTAAATTTCATGTTTTATTTTATCCTTATAAGCTTAAAATTATGAGTAGTTACATATACATGCATAATTATGTAAAATTTTAAAAAAATTCTTTTAATACGGGGATAGCGAACGTTTCGTTACACTTTCCATTCCTTCCTGGATAAGCTTGCCTTTTACAAAACAAAATAGAAGCAGAAGGATATTATACAGAAAAATAAATTCATTGCAAATAACAGTAAGTGATTTGCATATGAAAACCTTAACAGAGGGTTTCATTGCAAGAGATTTTTTTAGTGTATTCAATGTTTTAAATATTGAAAATACCTTAATGTCCACCCAAAATAATATTTTGCAACCATTGATATGTTTTTGGTAAAATTAAGGACAGGTATGTCAACACATACACAATAGAACATATGTTTGGTTAATCTAAATTTTACTTATTTTACACATCTTCACAGAAATTAACGAGAGGTACTTCAGTATTTATCTAAAATTAGGATGCAAAAATCTGATATGTAACCATATATGTCGTATCAAAAACAAGTATACATACATATAAATCAAAAATTTGTTTTACTTAATAATTTTAGAATATTACAGGGGAAAAAGAAAAACATTTTCAAGGAAAGCATTCACTATAAAAATGGAAAAATATTTTAATTTACTACAGCTTTATTATGTTTACACTTGATGATGAATCAAGTACCATTTTTTACATTAGAAGTCATAATTATCATTTAACATATGTAAAATTACATGCAAAAAAATTATGCAACATTTTGAAAGCCTACTCCTGCGCTATTTTAGGTAAAAGATATGATTTATACGAGATTGAATTCCAAATATGATAATAAATTAAGGCATTAAAATTTTTTAATAAAATCTGTGTATAATAGAATATGTTTTGTCTATATATGGATATAAAAGTCCTGCTCACTCTAACATGATAAAAAAAAAAGCATTTTTGAATCCATAATTCTTTTACAAAAAAAATAATAATAATTGTTATATATTTGTGTGGTATCTATTACAGAACATTTGTTTTTCAGGTTTAACTGTGGTATAAACCTATCACAGAGATGTACAAATTTTTTTACTATGTATACAAATAAGCATTTTATAGGTATTTGCACAATTTGTAGAAGATTTATCATTATAGATTAGATTTGCTTTATATCATTAGATTTATTTTTACATAAATATAAAGTCTAAAAGACATGTATATTGATATTATCCTGCTTATAAGTCCTGAATAAATTTGTTACATTGAGTTACTTACAAATATTGACCCAAGAAGAGTACTTGCATCAATTGTATATTTATTGAGAATTAGGATCATGAAACCAAATATGGACTGTGTATAGACATTTGATTCTGTGGGATGTTGTGTGATATACAGTCCAAAACTGGAACTGTTCTTGCTCATGTTTGAACGCAGTAATAATAATAATATAATTTTTTAAAGTTCTTGATGTGTTTTTGCTTGGCAAAATTATTTGGTAGTTTAATACAAAAGTTCAAAATTTTTAAATGGTATGAGTACTGATTGAGCATTTCTTAGACAAACTTTGAAGTAATTTAATATTTTGCTCAGTATAATTTAGGAAACTGAAAAGTTTCTTGAAATTTAGGATTTTTCCTGGTAAACTAATGCTATAATTAGTTATTGCTTATAAGTAGTAAAACTGCGATTTTGATTAGAATGGAACTCAATTTTTTCATGATAAACTTTAGTAACTTGTTGATGTATAATAATGATTTTAATCTTTAATAATATATTTTCCACACGTTTAACTTCAGACTGAGAATTTTGTATCTTTTTCCCTCCCTCTCTGTTTTTTTATCTTCCATTTTTTTTTAAGTGTGAATATAAATATATATAAAAAGATACTTTAGATACATATTAGTGATAACAAAATAATGAAATGTCAATACATTTCTCCAAATAAGTTTTTAGTTTGCATGCACTACACATACAATACCTGGTCAAGATACATAACCAGTAGAAATTGTGAATGGAAATTTTATGCAACTATTCATTTTTATATATATTGTATTGAATTTTTTCTTTTTTACAATTCATTGTGTTGTAAAAATAAAATTCATTTTCATCATGGATAAATATTTATTATTCAAAAACTTTCATATTAAGTCGATCCAATATGCTAATTTCTATTTTACAAGTTTAACTTATATTTTGGAGCCATCTATTGTTTATAGATAAATTATACTATTTTTATAAATTATATGTAATTTAATAAGTAGAAAAATACATTTAAAACTGAGGATAATTAAATTGAATTTTTTAAAATATTTGCACCTTTTCTGATGAAACATTCCCTTAATGTTGTATAATAATTTTTAAGAAGTAGATCAACATGTTATAGGCATTTTACACAAAGGCAAGTTTAAAAAAGTATTGAATTTGTTATTAAAAATTGAGGATCTTCTGTACCCAGTGCTTGAAATGAGCTTAAACCAGCACTGTTTGAAACAAAAAGTATTTATGTATAAAATAATGATACTAACTTTAGCTATAAAAATCACCAGGTTTGTAAAAAAAAAAAAATTTCAGTTTTAAATTGGGGCACAGTTTAGCAAGTTTGAGTTTTATTGCATAACTTTAAAGTACTAAAATATAGTACACAATATATTATCATGTAGTTAAGTACATCATGAGAATATTCAGTTTTATCTGCCATACTTGAATTCAAAAGTCTAATTGCAGTATTAATTGAGGGTGTAATTGAGGGTGATTTTTAGATACATCCTTTTCAGTAGTGTCCATCTCTACGAAATATTGTTTCTCACAGCAACCTGAGAATGTTTGGGCCAACAAGAAAAAAATTAATGATAAAGCTTTCAAGTTATATAAACTATTTTTAAAACAAAAATTAGCCTTGAAACAAACTTAATTAAGTAACTATGAGAACTCAAAACATTATCAAGCAGAAATGCTTTTAGTAATGAGAACTGAAGTAATTAACCATTTCACACTGCAAGAGTTGATTGGGCTCAAAAATATTTTAAATTCAATTTAAGAGGGGAAAACTGCTTTAAAATGAAACTGAAACCAAAACCTAAGCTCTTCAAATATCTTTAAAACTAATTTATTATCAAATCTGAAATTTGGTGCAAGCTTCTCAATATATGGGCCATAAAAAAATGTCAAAATTGTTTTTGAAGTGTTTAGCACATTGTGTGGCCTTAAAATAGTATGATTTGTACCAATCCATTACGAAGCCTTTAAAGATATGTTGTAAAATAATAACATTTAGCACTTTGATAGTCTTAATAATTATCAACTACAAATGTTTGAATTTTTTTTTTTATAAATCATTGTCCCCATGAAAAAAAAAACGAATCATACTAAAATATGGGATTAATTTTAGAAATTGTTTAAAATATGCTAAATTATTTTCATGAAAATTTTTACATTTTGGAGCATACAAAATTTTTGTTAGCTAGTTTAAATTAGTAATTACAATTATTTAACTTGCATCATTTATCAACATTTAATTTTAATATTACATGATTTTATACAAGTGAAGCATGTGAAAATTTTATATTTTTAACTAAGAAATTCATTGCAATTTAAAAAATGCATTTTCATATTCTTTTGAAAGACTATCAGTGACATTGCTTCATTATGCATTTATGAAGAGTATTTTTTACTAAGATGTATTCCTAAAGAGTATTTTTTTGGTCAGTTTCAATCTTTATTTGCATTAATATGGATATATAAAATTGAAACATTGTTATTGTATATTAATTTTTTAAACAAATGTTCTATAAAAATTCCCAAGACATAGTAAGATTTTTCGAAATATATGATGAATCTATAATGAAATAACACATTTGCCAGCTTTGATTGTCTGACTTTACTTAGTAATTATCATTTACGAAGGTTTAAAATTTCTTTTAGAAATTTCCCTGTAGACTGTCTTCAAAGTTTAAAAAAAGAAAATACTCTTACACTATTAAGTTAAAGAAAGGAATCATAATAATACATAATTCTTAGGAATAATGATTAAATTTTATTGGATTATTCTTTATTACAAATTATTTCTTATGAGTTATTGAATTGCATATAAATTGTCTAATTGATGTAAAGCAAACAAATATTTCCTTACAATTTTAAAAAATAAAAGAATTATTAACATTAAAAACTTTGATGTCCTAATAATAATACTGAAATGAATTTTCAAGAGCAGCAAAAAGGAAACTTTATATGAATATTAGAAAATAACAGTTAAATTCACAAGCTTTTTTGTAATTACAAGAAGTTTCTATGTAAAAAAATATAATCAATGTCACAAATTCGGTAAGAAATAAATACCTGCGCTTACAAAGAAAGGTTAGGAGCAATGAAAACTTAAAACAATCCTTAGAAACGCCACAACGCTAGAATTCACAAAATCCCACGAGGTCTTCACAGCACTCAGACACAACTAACAGTGTCTAGAAATACAAATAGGCAATATATTCAGGTAACGGTTATACATTTACATGGAATCTCTTATTATCCAATCATCATAATAAGTTGATTAACAGTCTTTGGTCCTATTCAACAGCCGAAGTATTAACTAATCGCTCTTGCTGACAGAAGACACAACAATCTTCTGTTTTGGCGAGCCACTCCCTATTTAGTCTGCTCGAATTTTTCTCGGAAAAACTCGCTTACATAATGATTCGCGATATTAGTAGATTTATCCAATTTCAAGAAGCAATTTGTTCAAAAGAGCGTTGCATAATTTTTTAATCACAATATGGCTGGCACTAATAAAAAATAATTATTAAACCTAAAAGTATACAAAAATTCGAAGCCAGAGGATAGAAGTATAAACTAAACTTAAATCTAATACTATAAACTAAAACTATATATATATATATTTGGTCACAATACAAAAACTAAAAGAGTAGAAAATATATTAAAACTATTTTGAAGGACTAAAAAGAATTTAAAGAATATAAAATAATAATGTTTGCAAATTCGAAAGTTAGCGTGCAACCACAAGTGTCATACGATCAACTGTTATTTGTTTACATGATCGCACGTTGTTAATCACGTGATGATGGCCACGATCGCAGCGCCCTCTAGTGATGAATCGACCCCATTGTTAACCCAAAGTACTACTAGCGACATCTATATTCGTTGGTTGTTGTAACTATTGGAATAAATCTAAAAACTAACATTATGTAACACTAATAATTTAGAAAAAAACATTCTCTAAATAATTTGATTTAGCATAAAATGCTACGAAAAGAAATATGAATTTGTATGAAAGTCATAAAATCATCGGACATTAAATTTTTTGGCAGTGAAAGGCTAACACCATAAATGAGGCTGATTTATCATTTCTATCAAGATTTGATATATTTTTTATCAGGGCAGGTGAAGTTGAAAATTAGTAGGAAATTCTCTCATAGAGAGAGTAACATCTCTTTCTTTCTTGAATCAAGTTGTTTCCACTAAAGAATAGATTGTTTTTTATTTTTCCAAACCACCATCCACCCAAAGAATTTTCAAGAGAAGAAATAAATCTTCAGTATCACATAAATTAAAAGATGTTCAAAAGAAATTTCTTTCAAAGAAATTTAAAAAAAAAGACCACTTTTTAATTACTTCAGTTTCAATATTTTTTTGTTTTTATCAAATACGCTGACGATATATTTCAAGTTTTAAAAAGAGTCTGAGCATTTCGAATTCGAAGATTTTTAATTTTGCAAACATACACAGATCAGGGTATCACTTCTGTGATCTATTATGAATGCTCTGAATTTGTTAAGTATGTAGTTCATTACCTTTTTTTTTTTCAATTCCTACTATTAGTTTACACTCTCTCCATATTTATTCATCTTATTCAAATTTTCAATCGTTGGTAAAATACATTTTTAAAGCGCTCGAATGAGCTGAAATTTAAAAACATGATTATTTTGCATGACAATACAGAAATTTAATTTTAATTAATAAAAATTAATTGATTAAAACTAATTATTCTAAGAATTATAAATACATCCATGTTGGCATAATTTTTGGCAACATAGTGACCATTTTGGCGACTTGTGTCCAAAATTGTAAAGGTTTTTTCTCATGTTTTAAAACATGAAGTTGAACTGAAATTTTATATACACAATTGTTTTGGATAGCAATGCAAAACTTTAATGATAATTAATAAAAATTAATTGCCACTTAATGTTTTGATTCTGTCATATGTATACACATATTTATATTAATTGCAACTATTTGATAAAAAGTAACTAAAACAAAAATTTTCTTACCTAAGAAGGAATTGACTTATTTTTTTTTATATTACTTGTTTTTGTTACTTTAAGATTATTTTCGACAATTTTACAAGCACTATAGACAAAATTTTAAAACTGAACTGTCTTAATAAAGAAATTTTTGTTCTGTTAAATTTTACTGAAATAAAATCTCAATCTTAAATTTTGCCCTCATTTAGTAGCAATACAGAATACTTTTTAATTTATAGAAATATCTTCATAACTTTGTTTGTTTCATTTCCTAACTGTGTATGTAACGTTAATACATTATAAATTTTCTATGCTGCAGTCATTAGAATTTTTATTGTACTGAATGTTGATAATTGTGTCGACTTCAAAGCATTTCAATTTTGCAGACACGAAAAAACAAACCAGGGTACTACTTCTGTGACCAATTTTAATTGTTTTTAAACTGATGAGTAAATATGCAGTTGATCTCACCTACATTTTTTCTTTTATCCCTTTGTATAATTATTTTCACTAATTTAACAAGCATGATATATAAAAATTTGAAACTGAATTGGCTCACAAAGTCATTGTTTTGTAATTTTCAGAACAATACACTTACAAATACAAGTAAATGAACAAAGTTTATATGTACTTTAAAAAATATGCATCCATAAATGTATAATGCTATAAGGTGAAGAATGTACAATATATTTTAATAATTTGTGGGATTCATATTTCATTATTTTTTCAGAAATCAGGGAATAAATCAGTTCAATACTAAAGAGCGTGATCATATAGAAATTGAGAAGTAAGTATCTATCTATATTCTTAAAATACTGATTGCATTAACTTTTTCCAATATTAAAAAAACAGTTTATGATAAAAGAAAATTTCACTTATCAATTTTACTATACTACAATTTTAAATTTCATGTTGTTTTTATTTTACGTCCTTATGAGCTTAAAATTAATGAGTAGTTACATATACATGCATAATTATGTAAATTTAAAAAAAATTCTTTTAATACGGGGATAGCGAACGCTACGTTAGCCTTCACTTTCCATTCATTCCTGGATAAGCTTGCCTTTTACAAAACAAAATAGAAGCAGAAGGATATTATACAGAAAAATAAAAATTCACATTGCAAATAACAGTAAGTGATTTGCATATGAAAACCTTAACAGAGGGTTTCATTTCAAGAGATTTTTTTAGTGTATTCAATGTTTTAAATATTGAAAATACCTTAATGTCCACCCAAAATAATATTTTGCAACCATTGATATGTTTTTGGTAAAATTAAGGACAGGTATGTGCAACACATCACAATAGAACATTATGTTTGGTTAATCTAAATTTTACTTATTTTACACATCCTCTCAGAAATTAACGAGAGGTACTTCAGTATTTATCTAAAATTAGGAGCAAAAATCTGATATGTAACCATATATGTCGTATCAAAAAAAGTATACATACATATAAATCAAAAATTTGTTTTACTTAATAATTTTAGAACATTACAGGGGAAAAGAAAAAACATTTTCAAGAAGCATTCACTATAAAATGGAAAAATATTTTAATTTACTACAGCTTTATTAATGTTTACACTTGATGATGAATCAAGTACCATTTTTTAGCATTAGAAGTCATAATTATCATTTAACATATGTAAAATTAATGTAAAAAATTATGCAACATTTTGAAAGCTACTCTGCGCTATTTTAGGTAAAAGATATGATTTAACGAGAATTGAATTCCAAATATGATAATAAATTAAGGTATTAAAATTTTTTAATTAAAATGTGTGTATAATAGAATATGTTTGTCTATTTATGATTATAAAAGTCCTGCTCACTCTAACATGATAAAAAAAAAAGCATTTTTGAATCCATAATTTTTTACAAAAATAATATAAATGTATATATTTGTGTGGTATCTATTACAGAACATTTGTTTTTCAGGGTTTGACTGTGGTATAAACCTATCACAGAGATGTACAAATTTTTGTACTATGTATGACAAATAAGCATTTATAGGTATTTGCACAATTTGTAGAAGATTTATCATTATAGATTAGATTTGCTTTATATCATTAGATTTATTTTTACATAAATATAAAGTCTAAAAGACATGTATATTGATATTATCCTGCTTATAAGTCCTGAATAAATTTGTTACATTGAGTTACTTACAAATATTGACCCAAGAAGAGTACTTGCATCAATTGTATATTTATTGAGAATTAGGATCATGAAACCAAATATGACTGTGTATAGACATTTGATTCTGTGGGATGTTGTTGTGATATACAGTCAAAACTGGAACTGTTCTGCTCATGATTTTGAACGCAGTAATAATAATAATATTTTTTAAAGTTCTTGATGTGTTTTTGCTTGGCAAAATTATTTGGTAGTTTAATACATAAGTTCAAAATTTTTAAATGGTATGAGTACTGATTGAGCATTTCTTAGACAAACTTTGAAGTAATTTAATATTTTGCTCAAGTATAATTTAGGAAACTGAAAAGTTTCTTGAAATTTAGGATTTTCCTGGTAAACTAATGCTATAATTAGTTATTGCTTATAAGTAGTAGAAACTGCGATTTTGATTAGAATGGAACTCAATTTTTTCATGATAAACTTTAGTAACTTGTTGATGTATAATAATGATTTTAATCTTTAATAATATATTTCCACACGTTTAACTTCAGACTGAGAATTTTGTATCTTTTCCCCCTCTCTGTTTTTTTATCTTCCATTTTTTTTTTAAGTGTGAATATAAATATATATAAAAAGATACTTTAGATACATATTAGTGATAACAAAATAATGAAATGTCAATACATTTCTCCAAATAAGTTTTTAGTTTGCATGCACTACACATACAATACCTGGTCAAGATACATAACCAGTAGAAATTGTGAATGGAAATTTTATGCAACTATTCATTTTTATATATATTGTATTGAATTTTTTCTTTTTTACAATTCATTGTGTTGTAAAAATAAAATTCATTTTCATCATGGATAAATATTTATTATTCAAAAACTTTCATATTAAGTCGATCCAATATGCTAATTTCTATTTTACAAGTTTAACTTATATTTTGGAGCCATCTATTGTTTATAGATAAATTATACTATTTTTATAAATTATATGTAATTTAATAAATAGAAAAATACATTTAAAACTGAGGATAATTAAATTGAATTTTTTAAAAATATTTGCGCCTTTTCTGATGAAACATTCCCTTAATATTGTATAATAATTTTTAAGAAAGTAGATCAACATGTTATAGGCATTTTACACAAAGGCAAGTTTAAAAAAGTATTGAATTTGTTATTAAAAATTGAGGATCTTCTGTACCCAGTGCTTGAAATGAGCTTAAACCAGCACTGTTTGAAACAAAAGTATTTATGTATAAAATAATGATACTAACTTTAGCTATAAAAATCACCAGGTTTGTAAAAAAAAAAAATTTCGTTTTAAATTGGGGCACAGTTTAGCAAGTTTGAGTTTTATTGCACAACTTTAAAGTACTAAAATATAGTACGACAATATATTATCATGTAGTTAAGTACATCATGGAAATATTCAGTTTTATCTGCCATACTTGAATTCAAAAGTCTAATTGCAGTATTAACTGAGGGTGATTTTTAGATACATCATTTTCAGTAGTGTCCATCTCTTCGAAATATTGTTTCTCACAGCAACCTGAGAATGTTTGGGCCAAAAGAAAAAAAATTAATGATAAAGCTTCAAGTTATATAAACTATTTTTAAAACAAAATTAGCCTTGAAAACAAACTTAATTAAGTAACTATGAGAACTCAAAACATTATCAAGCAGAAATGCTTTTAGTAATGAGAACTGAAATAATTAACCATTTCACACTGCAAGAGTTGATTGGGCTCAAAAATATTTTTTAACTCAATTTAAGAGTGGAAAACTGCTTTAAAATGAAACTGAAACCAAAACCTAAGCTCTTCAAATATCTTTAAAACTAATTTATTATCAAATCTAAAATTTGGTGGCAAGCTTCTCAATGATATGGGCCATAAGAAAATGTCAAAATTGTTTTTTAAATGTTTAGCACATTGTGTGGCCTTAAAATAGTATGATTTGTACCAATCACATTATGAAGCCTTTAAAGATATGTTGTAAAATAATAACATTTAGCACTTTGATAGTCTTAATAATTATCACCTACAAATGTTTGAATTTTTTTTTTATAAATCATTGTCCCCATGCAAAAAAAAAAGAATCATACTAAAATATGGGATTAATTTTAGAAATTGTTTGAAACATGCTAAATTATTTTCATGAAAATTTTTACATTTTGGAGCATACAAAATTTTTGTTAGCTAGTTTAAATTAGTAATTAAAATTATTTAACTTGCATCATTTATCAACATTTAATTTTAATATTACATGATTTTATACAAGTGAAGCATATGAAAATTTTTTTTTTTTAACTAAGAAATTCATTGCAATTTAAAAAATGCATTTTCATATTCTTTTGAAAGACTATGAGTGACATTGCTTCATTATACATTTATGAAGAGTATTTTTTACTAAGATGTATTCCAAAAGAGTATTTTTTTTGGTCAGTTTCAATCTTTATTTGCATTAATATGGATACATAAAATTGAAACATTGTTATTGTACACCAATTTTTTAAACAACTGTTCTATAAAAATTCCCAAGACATGGTAAGATTTTTCGAAATATATGATGAATCTGTAATGAAATAACACATTTGCCAGCTTTGATTGTCTGACTTTACTTAGTAATTATCATTTACAAAGGTTTGAAATTTCTTTTAGAAATTTCCCTTTAGACTGTCTTCAAAGTTTAAAAAAGAAAATACTCTTACACTATTAAGTTAAAGAAAAGAATCATATTAATACATAATTCTTAGGAATAATGATTACATTTTATTGGATTATTCTTTATTACAAATTATTTCTTATGAGTTATTGAATTGCATATAAATTGTCTAATTGATGTAAAGCAAACAAATATATTTCCTTACAATTTTAAAAAATAAAAAAATTATTAACATTAAAAACTTTGATGTCCTAATAATAATACTGAAATGAATTTTCAAGAACAGCAAAAAGGAAACTTTATATGAATATTAGAAAATAACAGTTAAATTCACAAGCTTTTTTGTAATTACAAGAAGTTTCTATGTAAAAAAATATAATCAATGTCACAAATTCGGTAAGAAATAAATACCTGCGCTTACAAAGAATGGGTCCAGGAGCAATGAAAACTTAAAACAATCCTTAGAAACGCCACAAAGCTAGAATTCACAAAATCCCAAGAGGTCTTCACAGCACTCAGACACAACTAACAGTGTCTAGAAATACAAATAGGCAATATATTCAGGTAACGGTTATACATTTACATGGAATCTCTATTATCCAATCATCATAATAAGTTGATTAACAGTCTTTGGTCCTATTCAACAGCCGAAGTATTAACTAATCGCTCTTGCTGACCGAAGACATAACAATCTTTTGTTTTGGCGAGCCACTCCCTATTTACAGTCTGCACGAATTTTTCTCGGAAAAACTCGCTTACATGATGATTCGCGATATTAGTAGATTTATTCAATTTCAAGAAGCAATTTGTTTAAAAGAGCGTTGCATAATTTTTTAATCACGATATGGCTGGCACTAATAAAAAATAATTACTAAACCTAAAAATATACAAAAATTCGAAGCCAAAGGATAGAAGTATAAACTAAACTTAAATCTAATACTATAAACTAAAACTATATATATATATATTTGGTCACAATACAAAAACTAAAAGAGTAGAAAATATATTAAAACTATTTTGAATTACTAAAAAGAATTTAAAGAATATAAAATAATAATTTTTGCAAATTCGAAAGTTAGCGCGCAACCACAAATGTCATACGATCAACTGTTATTTGTTTACATGATCCCACGTTTTTAATCACGTGATGATGGCCACGATCGCAGCGCCCTCTAGTGATGAATCAACCCCATTTCGCGTAGCAAATTTCTGTTTTTGAACATTTTTCTCGGAAAAGTAACTAACTTTAAACGGATCATTTCGCGCATGGGCAGTAAATTCTTATTAGTTTTAAAATTACCGTTTTTAATTATTGACCATGCGCAGTACATTTTTTTTTAGCGGCCTTTTTGTTTTTCCAATCGGCGCTTTCTCACTTGCTCCGGACGTTTCGTTGCTACCGCTGATTTTTGGCCTTCGTTCCTTCGGTGTGGAATCGTTTATTCAGGTAATTTTAATTATTTTTCTCCGCATTAATTTTTACAGATTATCACGATGTCCAGCGATGCTATTAGAGTGAATGTGAATGAATGTATAGCAAAGTATGATGAGTATTCGGAAAGGTTTTTTGCTCTCTTACCTGTTTTTGGTAAGAAAGCAGTTTTAGAATGGTGCATGAAAGAAGATTTGATTGGATCATCGTGTGTATGTCCGAAATGTGGAGAGCGTATGGAATTGAGAGAAAGGACGGGGACGTCGCTAGTGTTTCCCCCTCCCCCCTTGCTACAGGACAGAACGCCGGAGCAGGAGCAGCAAATTATTCCGGACGATGACGATGTTCAGCCGGGCACATCATCATCATAAATGTCGGCAAAAAACACCTTTTTTTTTAAGGTAAGTTAAATTATTTCCATTTTTAAATCACATAATTTTTGCAATAATTTTCAGTTTCAAAACTTTAAAATGCTATTTTTTAATGATTTCTCTTCCACCATCTTGAATTTCGCGCTCCGGCGTTGCGTGTTGTGGTAGGGTTGCTACTCCAAAACACAACACGCAAAAACACGCCAAATTGGCGATTTTTCAAAATTTGGCGGACCAGTGGCCGATTCGACAATTTCACCATGTGAACAACTAGAAACTTTGATTCATAATTTTGAATTATTATTATTTTACTCTTTTTATATTGTATTTTTTTTATTTGTGCTTTGATTTGATATACTTAACATTTTCCGTTCATCGACTTTCTAGCTTCTGCCGTGTAAAAGCTCGATTCTCCGATCACGTGAATGTAAAAATTTTATGCTTTGATTATTTATAATGTTTTAATAATACGTTTTAAAATTTCCAGGTATTTACCATTGTAGTAGATTCATTATTTTTTTAGTTCCTGCTGGGTGATTGCCCACTTGGCGGATCTCGTGAGTGTAAAACTTTTTCTTGTCGTTAAATCGAAAGTTCTATTGATTGTTATGAAAAATTAGCGTAAATATATGAGGTAAATTGTTTGGCTAAATTTTTTAAATGATTGTGAGAATAATAATAGAAAATACAAATTTTCTGGAGGTGTTCTTGTAAAAGAAGGGTGACCTGCTAGGACCCAACCGAAGGTAATAACGCTATTCTTAATATAAGAAAATACATTTATTTAATTAAAGTAAGAAAAAAATCATTATTGGACTGTATTATCTATTGCAAAAAATTTTATACGAATCACATGTAAAGATCTACACAATATGTTTAGATTTAACTTTCCCTTAACCTTTTCCATATCATGAGTGAAATTGTAGATTTAGATATTTAACACATTTGCTAACATGTGAAGCTTCCTAGACATATAAAAGAAAAACTAGTTGTATAGAAATATCAAAAAGATTCTGTATTCCAATTATTAATGGAATATCTTGGTAGAATCACTCTTTATAAAGACTATTAAGGGATCAGTATAATATATTTTTCAAAGCATAATCAAGCATTTCAACTGGTTTATAAAACTTGTATAGAGTTCATTAAAGCTAATCTTGAAATAGATATTGAAAAATCTTCAGTATTAGAATATGTATTCGGTTAATAGAAGTTTAATTGTACTTCACTAATAAGGAATGCTTTACTCTGTTGCTCATGTTATTACTAATAAATTAAATACAGGAAATATGTATTGTGTTTCAACATTCTAAGAGAAAGGGTGCCCAGTGAAAAATTAATTGCATTACAGCCAATGATGACCAAACAGTTTCATATGCTTTTAAAACATATTTCTGAATAGTGTTTGGCTTTTCAATTGGCACCTTCAATGCACTTGGAAGAAATGATTAAATGATCTTGTTTTCCAATTTTGAAATACGAAGGGAAATTTCTCTAGTAGCTCATTTGGAAGGAATAAGTTCAATCAGATGTAAACAAATAATGGAACATTTTAAAATTGCATCGACTGATAAAAAGCCTGTTTTCAATAAATATTTTGATGATAATTATTGTAATTCAGCCTACTAATAGTATAAGTCACATCATCTACTTCTGCATGCCAATACTGATAAAAATATATATTGTTAATCTTTTCACAATACATGAATGTCCAATTATTTTAAAATGAAAATTTAACTGTCAAGCAGATAGTTTGTTGAAAATATAGCATGACACATATTTAGCACATTATAGAATTTTAAATGATACTCTCCCCAGTTTATATCCTCACAACCTATTTCCATTTTAAAAAGAATTAAAGATTCCTGAAAGATATTTATGACCAGGCAACAAATTCTTGGTTTGTAAAATTGCAGACTAATGGAGATGTATTTTATGTAGTTAAAAAGGTTATGGAAGCCTTTCAGAAAGAGGTTGTGTGTGTGTGATCAATGCAATTACAGGTGTGTAAAATTATCATGTTCAGCTTGGTATACATGTGAATGTTCAGATATTAAGTTCATTCTTAAATTGTTTGAGAGATTCCATGTTGTTGAAAATGTTGAATATACTTCTTTCCATATCTCAGATAGAAAGTGTGGCGTGGGGTCTTCCGCCAAAGAAATATGTAATGACATAAGAAAAAAACAGGAAACTAAACTTCTACTTGTAGTATTAAATTGTTTATTACAAGGTAAAATAGTTCAGGAACAATTGTCTCAACATGCAATTCAGTAAAAGAAAGGTAAAAAGTAAATGGGGTCAATTCATGTGACGTCACGATCACGTGATGAGGATAGCATGTGACTATGTTTACATTTGTTTCCCGCTTAATTCAGACCTAACATTTTGTTTATTATTGCTACGAGTATTTTGCTTCTGCATTATACCCACTAAAATTTCGTATTTAACTATATATGGTTGCTCGATCACTCTAAAAAATATGATTGAAGGAAAAAAATATTTTTTTATAATATCCCAGTATAAATTCAAGTGTTTTGTAAACATGATTCAGAATGATGAAGCATAAAGATTTTAAACCACCTCTTCGCTAGTTATTTTATTCTGACAACTTTGAATATGCTTGTTTTCAATACCAACCATTTAGAAATCGTCGCCAGCTAAAACAGATTCCTACAATTTTTGTGTTCACAAAAGAAACTTCTAAAAGAATTTTGGATAGATGTCTTCAGATATATAAATGCTTCAAAGTAAATTTTTGTTTATTTTAAATTAAATTATACTGAGAACATACATAAAAAGATAACATATATACCGTAATTTCGCGCGTATAGTCCGTGGACTATCTGTGTTTAAAATGCAATTTTTTGAAGCTGCGGACTATCCACCACGCTGGCGTGTTTAAAAAACACGTTGTTGTGAACTGCCGATGATCAAACATAAAAAGCGAGTAAATCACTGACAGTGAAGATAGTGATGCTGAAAATGAACTTTCGGGCACTCTTCCAGAAAATATATTAGAACTGTTTAATTCTGATACCGATGAATTGGACTTTGAAGGTTTTCGTTAATGTAGTAGAATGTGTGATTAATTAATATATGATTAATTAGTAAGTACTGTTTTTTATTTGTATTTAGCGTTTTATTTCTGGGTATATTAGTAAGGAAGTACTTTTTTTCTATTTATATTTAGTTCTTTGTTTCTAAAATACATTAATATAGCCGTATTAAAATAACGTAATTTCGGACTATACGTGCGAAATTACGGTATTTAGTTTCCTTAAATTTTACACATCTTCAGAGTAGTTAATAGAGATATTTCTGTATTTAATTATCTAAAATAAGAATACAAAAATCTGGTATGTAACCATACATGTCATATAAAAACAAGTACTATATGTGTAATGTATCTTACTAAATAATTTTACATTCTCATGGGGGAAAAAATTCGAAAAGCATTCACTACAGAAATGGGAAAATATCTTAATTTACTACAGGTTCACTAATGTTTATACTTGATGAGAATCAAATACCACTTTCAAACATTAGAAATAAAAATTACCTTTTGTAAAATTTTATGTAAAAAAAATTATGTGAAATCTTTTTGAGTCTTTATGCGCACTACAATTTTAGTAAAAATATATAATTTATTGAGAATTAAATTCTGAATGTGGTAAAAAACTAAGGCATTTAAAAAATTTTAATTAGAATATGTGTATTATAGAATATAAATTTGTGTGCATATATTGAATTTTTCAGTCCTGTTCTCTCCTACATGGTTAAAATAAAAAGTCATTTTTGAATCCATAATTCTTTTACAAAAAAAAAAAAAAAAAAAAAAAAATTATAAAATATTTGTGTGGTATCTATTTATTATGTGGTATGAGGATTTCTTAACACAATATCTGTTTTTCAGAATTTGATTGGTATAAATTTGTCACACAGATGTACAATTTTATTTACTATGGATAACAAATATGCGGATAAAATTCAAAAATTTGATGATTAATTTCCTATAAAGACTATACACTTGTTATTGAAATATTAACATTATGTGTTAAAGAAATCTATGCAACCCCAGCTGAAATTTATTAAGTATAAGAATATTCTGGATTTTAATTTTTTACATAAGTATTAAAGTCTAAAAGGCTCATGTATATTGATATTATCCTGCTTATAAATTTGTCCTGAATAAATTTGTTGCATTGAGTTAGTTACAAATATTGACCCAAGAAGTGTACTTAGATCAGTTCTATGATATTTATCGGTAATTAGGATCATGAAACCAAATATGACTTTACATATACACATTTGATTCTGTAGGATGTTTACGTTCTAAAAACAGTGGTAATATTCAGAATTTTAATATAACCTTTTTCAACTCTTTATTTACCCTTAAATGTATAACTTGACAAATTGTTGTTTGCAATAATCTATATTCATAAAAAAATTCAGTAAATAAACGTAATTTCAGAATTTTTTTCAAAATTATTGTTAAGGGGTTAATTCTCCGAAATCACTGATATTTTTGTGTGACGTATGTTGAAAGGGCAAATTTGGGGCACTTGTATAGCATTGTATAATATCGACCCATTTCTTCAAATAAAAAAAAAACATCAAATGCTGCGATATACAGCCAAGAGTGGAAATTGTTCCTGATCATGTTTGAACACAGTAATAATAATAGTGGTATAATTTTGTTTTAAGTTTGGATGTCTTTTTGCTTGGTGAAATTAGTCAGCAGTTTAATACATATGTTCCAAGTTTTGGAATGGTACGAGTATGATTTAGTATTTCTTAGAGAAACTTTGAGGTAAATTAATATTTTGCTCATACATAATTTGGGGAAATGAGAAGTTTTGTGAAATTTAGGATTGCCCTGGTAAAAGAATCTTGCTTACAATTAATACAAATTGTGATTTTCATTAGAATGGGACTCAATTTATTCATTATAAACTTTGGTAACTTGTTAAATTAATAATGATTTTAAAAAATTTATTTAAAAACTTTATTAATATATTTTAAACAAACTTCAGAGCAAGAATTTTGAATCTTTTTTCCTGATGTCATTTCATCTTCCATTTTATTTAAAGTATAAATATAATTATATATAAAAGGATACTTTAGACGCATATCAGTGATAACAAAATAACATGTCAATACATTTCTCCAAATAAGTTTTAAGTTTGAATGAAATGGAACTGAAGTATATTTAATACTCTACTTACAATAAAACTGGTAGAAATATATAAATATATAGGTATGCACACATTAAGTTTTGGTATGTTCAGTGTAAGCAAATCAAATATTTCCATTAAAACAAGATAATGCTTTATTTTAGAGGAACAGATTGTTATAATTTTGCAATTACTGTGAAATTGAAAAAAAGAAAACCCTTTGTCAATTTTGTGTGTTTCCATCCACCCCCTTTATTTAGATGTAGTTTTAAGTATATGCATGTAAAGATTTTTATTAATAAAAATTAATGTAAGGAAAATTAAGGTGATTTAAAAATAAATATAATAAGCTTTAGTATTTAATATGTGATTTTACAGTTATGATGAACAAATGTTATACAAGTATTATATAGGTAAATGTTATACAGGTACATATGTGTATTTTTAGGACATGAAAAAAAAAAGTGTATCGAGATATTTTACAAAAAATAGTTCGTACATTTCCATTTATACATGTTTCTTTTATTCAAAACTTTCTATACGTTAATGATTTCAGTATTCTAATTTGTTTTATGTAAATTTAGAAAGTTGATTGTGTATAGAAGTGGATTTTATAACTCTGCCAGTTTTTAAGATATGAAATTCCAAAATTCTTATGATATTTCATTTAATCTGAACCCATAATATACAATTTTTCAAAAATACTATGAAAAGTTTTGTATGCAGTATCCTGATTTTGCTTTCTAGTTCCTATGTGTGATATATTTAACATAGCAGGTTCTTTTTCTTATAGATTTAATTAATTTTAAATAACAGACAACCCAATTACATGTCCTTTGAAAAAAAATTTAAACATTATTTCCCTTTTTCTCTTATTTTTACTTATTGTACATAATTTATTGCATTTTTTTTTTAATTTGAGGAGAATAAAATCTCGCCCTTCTTTAAAAGCAACAAATTTTAAGATACCTTTTATGAAATTTCTTTTTTTGTGGGTATTTTTACTATGTACACATTTTTTGTGAAGCTGTAGAATATCAGTTACATGAATTAAGAGAAAAGAATAATTTCATTATTTACTTTATGAGCTGATTGCTCTGAAGCAATCTAATATGGAATAATAAGAACTTAAAATATATCTATCTATATATATATACATATATACGTCGTAAAACTTTTATTCGGTGTAGAAGTTTCAGCTCAATTGAAACTTTTGTTATTTCTTTGGGAATTAATTTGTCATTAGTAATGTATTAAAAAACTAGTTTTTGCCATTAATTTCTTTGTAAACAAGAAAAGACCTTTTCAGATCTTACTTTTGTAAATGTATATGAAAAAGGAAAAAAAAAGCATTAATTTGATAAAATAAAATTCACAAAAACCTTTAAAAAATATTTTTAAATTTTTTTGTTTATTATTAATTACTTGGCGGTGTTTAAAAATGTAAGTTTTTTGTCATAAACCTAATAAGATACATAAAGCGAGAGAAAATTTTAGAAATTCTGCGTAATTTGACCTTTTTTAAACTATTAAATCTGTGGTTTAGATGATTTTCTTAAATTTTTTTTTACTGTATCATTTTATTTGTTTGGGTTGAGGACATTTAATACTCTTTTGTTGTAAATAAATTGAAAAAGCTATTTATTTATGAGATTTCCAGAGAATTTTTTAGATATTATCAATAACATATAAAAATTGAGGTTTAATAATTGTATATTATGCAATTCGAATATTGGCTCGATTTGTTCTCTTTGTCCTTATAGTATAGTGTTACATTCACAGAGTCTGATTTATACAGCAGATCATGAAATGGTTTGTTTATGTAATGTTAAAATTAAGTGTCAGTAAATGATGCATATTAAAATGAGTATGATTATTAAATAAAACTTTGTCCAATAAGAATTTTCTGCTTCTGTATACGAGAAATTTTCATGAAAACAATTTAATTTGTTCTACTATAAAAAAATTTTATTAAAAAGCCTAAATATGTTTCTTAATTTATTTTTTATAAAAGTCCAATTCATTTCTTTCTGAATGTTAAAAACAGGTATTTCCAAAAAAATTATAACCTTTTGAAGGGTAATAATTACAAAGGAAGTCAGACTATAAAATGTATCAAATGTTTATTACTAGATTATTTCAGATACCCAAAACCTTTAAATGATGTTGAAAGCATTTCCATCACAGAATTCCTAATTCTTAATCAAAAACTTTCATACTAACCAATATTATTTTATACACTCTGCTCTCAAAAAGTATAAACCTCTTTTTAAACATTAGAAATAGATATAAATTTTTAAATAAACAAAAATATCCATGTTACTGACAAATTCTATTATCAATTCATTTCCAAAATTATGTTTACATGCATTTCATGTTTCTAAATGTTCCATGGTATTCTATAATAGAAATTATAGAGGCAGCATTTCTAAAAAAATGAAATATTTGTAGCTGGTAAATACTAAGGGAATCAGACAATGAAAGGTATAAACATTAATATTTCAAAATGGGACCATTTCATATCTACACACGTTTCTTAGATATTGAACTATTGTATGAATTTATATGGAGTGATACACTATCTATGAATAAGTAATTGGAAACCTATGAGAAGTTTTTCCAAATTCAGTAGTCTCAATTCTATACTGTAAATCATTATTGTGTGTAAATAAACATAATCTACCAAAAAAATACTAAGGACTAAATATAAGTATACTAAAAAAATAACCTAGGACTATTAAATATATGTAAACAAACACTGCAAGTAATCGCCGGCTTCGCACACTAACATCAAATGACATATACTAAACTAAAACAAAAATTATACCAAAAAAACTACGAAAATTAATTCCTACCTAATTATGAAACAAGGAAAATGCAAAATCATAATAAAAATAAAGTTTCAGAAATAAACTTCATAAAAAAGATATAAACAGTTCAAGTATAGGAATGTGTGTGTGTTACACACTAAAGCAAAGGTTGGGGAAATGTTTGTATACTCGTCACGTGATTCTGACTTGGCGACGACTAGTCGTGAATCGACCCCATTACTAAAGAATTATTTACCTGATACTCATGTACCTACCTCCCAATCAGCATTTAAACTAGCAGTTAATATTTAAGCCAACTATTAGGGATATAAAAAGGAAAACTAGGGATGTTCTTTTTTTAGTTGAACATTCAAGCTCAGTCTAGTCAGCATTACTCAATTCAAAAACTATTTGCAAAAAAACTTAACTGTATCTTTAACACCTGATATATGTTTGTAGTGGAGTTGTTTTATGTTTTCCAAGACATTCAGCTATGTTTTTATGGGGTAAAGTTGTTGTATATTTTTATATCAGATGAGGAGGTAAGTAATTATCAAAAATAACCAAATTTTTGTCACAAATGGCTTTATGACAGTATATTAGAAGCATATAATTTAAAAATCATACAGGATAGAGATTCCATTGCAGTTGAATGTTACCACACAAATTTTGGAAAGTGATAGGAATATGGTAATTTTTTATATAATTCATTCTTAATAAAATTTTAGGCAAAAAAATTGATTTATACTTTTGGAACATATAAATTTAGAAAATACATGTATACTTTTTGCAGGTAAGTGTTTAAATATAAAATATATAGAATCAGGTGATGTTAATGCTTGCTATCAATACAAGCAAAAGTATATACTAAACTAAGTAATATGTTTTAACTTATGTGTAAATAATTCTTAATAATAAATGATTCATCATTTTGATAATATTTGTGCTATTTGTTATACAGGAATAGACCTTGAAAATCTGCCTTGCCTATTTAGAAACAGGTATTTCATCCATATGCTATATTTCATGGGCGATGAGGAAAGTGGTAGTGAAAGTAATGATATAATGTGATTACCTTTTTTATGGTATAGATGTGCTAATAAGGGTTTATTTATTTTTTGTCCAGTAATGGACCAGTTTTTGATATACTATTTGTTTTATAAATACTTTAAATAGTTATAGTTTTTCAGGTTGCTTTACATGTGTTCTGTGTATCAACCAGATGAATGAAGTAAATATTCTTACATCTCTGAAAGTCTTGAATGACTTTTTGATCTTAAAGAGTGCTAGATGGGATTTTCAGCTGTGGTGACATATACATTATAATTGCATCACAGTTGTGAAAGACTTTCTAAAGCATTAAAGATTGTGTAATGTAATTAATTATAGTAAGTAATATTTATATGATAGGAAATGCAATATAAGTTAATATTTTATTTAGTTTTAAAAGCAATCAATTGTCTACTTTTTTTAAGACTGTCAACAACATTAGTTACACAACACTTTTTAATTCAGTAGGTATAATCCAAAACCATTTGAAAAATACAATGGCTCGTGCAGTAAAGTAGCTTAAAGGGTGGTGCATTCCATCTTATGTGAAATCGGTACATGTAATAAATTTTTCTTAAATCGAAAAACCTTGTATAGTTGATTTTTCATAATTTTTACAAGTTCCATAAGTAAACAATCATTAGCTGCATAGTTATTTATATTGAAATTTTAACATTTACATGCAACATAAATACATTTAAGAAAAAAACGTTTAACAGTACATGTTTTGTAAAGAAAATTAGGAAACTGAATTTCTTTTTTTTAAAAAAAGGTATAAAGTATTCATTCAGTTTTGAAATCCTAGAAATATTATGTAAGTCAATTATTTCTTTGCTACTTTCCATAATAAATGATTCTGTTGTAGCTAAGTTCATCAAAATCGTTTCCTTCAACCACATAAATTATACTAGAATCCTAAGAGGGTTTTCAGATAAAAATATAACTTAGTTCTTGGTTTTGCTAGTTATTTCTATAATGCTTGATACTCAGCGTAACAAATATTAATTTTTTTAAATACTATTAATATTTCAATATTTTCGCGATTTATACTTTTGTATTACTATTTAAAAAATAATTTTCCAGATGTGCTAACTTTTGAAGACTTTCAGAAATATATATAAAACCTGCAGCTAATTGATGAATTGAGCCTTCACATAACAAATAGCGATCTTACATCGATAGATTAAATCAGTCGCATTAAAATAGAAAGATAGCTTTTTATTGGACCTCGTAAAAAAGTTTGTCAATGTCTCTGTCTCAATTGCTACTATTACTTATTCAAACTTGCATAAAGACTTCTATTTTTCTTTGGTGATCTTTTTGACAATCACATCGTTCTGATTTTTAAAAAAATGTATTAAAATAATTTTATATTGTTATACTAATATTTTATTTTAGTAAAATGATGAAATTCCGCAGAACTATTAATCTTGGGAGGGTTTTATTTGAAATTTAAGAAGATATTGCTGCAAAATAAAAGATTCGCAATAATATACTTTAGTATTCTAATGATATATTTCAATTATTGTCAGATGAATGAAAGAAATGCATTTATTAATTTCAGTAATGAAACATATGTAAAACGAAATACAAAACAGGCTCGTATGTGTGTAACAAGACAAAATTTGCTTGATAGTAAATTGAGAGAAACTCAGGAACTATCACAACAATCTCATATTAGAAAGAGCTGTACATTTTTTAATAAATTCTGACGGGATTTAATAAAAATTTTGGAAACGCTGGGCATGTTTTTCAAAGATTTGTCTGATGATTATAAAAAAGAATTCAAACAACACCTTATATATTAAAATTTTTCCGCTAAATATCTCCGAAATTTCGGGGTTTTTTTTAAATATTTAACTATTGGATTCAGTTTATTGATCAGCAATAAAATAAAGAAATGTTTAAAAAATTTGCTTAGTATAAAAAATACATAAAATAAGAATTGAATACCATGAATTTAGTAAAATTAGAAACCTGTGTTGCTCCATGACCCAATCGATCACTTTAAAACATTGTCAGCATATATATATATATATACCTGATAAGATTTGGGCTAAAAAAACAAATTAAAAACTTCCTTACTGAGATCACTATGTACCCTAAGCTTAACATTTATAAAAACAAAATATAGACCTTTATAAATCGTTTCTAGGTTTAAAAAGAAGGGGGAAAAAACATTGTTTTAGCGAAATGATTTTATGTTCATTGCAACAATATGCGTATAATATTAATTGGATAATTCCAAATGAGTTATAATGGCTAATAATTCTATTAGGGATGTTTAAATCACCTAAACCTTAAAGTAAGCCGCTTTTCAAGGTTTGGCTGTGAAATAAGCAATTATGTGCTGCCGATCCCTGCTTTAGGGGTGCGAGAGATTTCAAAGATGAAAATGCGGAGACAGAGAGTCTGATTGCCTTCTTCTCGGAAAAGGGAATGATTTACTTCTGACATTTATTGGAGGCATCTGGTGAAAGTGGTTCAACAGTATCCGGGCTTAGAGGTGTGGTCTTCCTAGAAAACTTTTTGAAGAAGCAGTTTGTTATATTGACACAATGCAGAGTAGAATCAAAGCTATCTTGAAAGACAACCGCGTGACATAGATCTATAGTTATACTGAGAACGGCAATATTTTCTTCCTCAATTAATTTATCTGTAAAGCAGTTGAAATGATTAAAGATAAAAAAATTTCCTACACATCATAAGGGGGAAATCAGATATATAAACGAAGCAAAGTTTTTATAAGAATGTAAATACGCATTAAAAATAGATCTATCATAAAATAATTTGAATCAAATATAAGCCGAAATTAACTATGCAATTATAAAGAAAAACGTCGGAATTTAGTGAAGAAATTTCTACGTAAAGTTCAAAAAGTATTTTTCATGTTTTTTCCTGCGTTCACATAAAATTGAATAAGCGAAATATTTTATAAAGCTTTGCAATAAAATTCCATGTGTAAGAATATTAACAATTGTTAAGTACAGTTAGATCATTTTTACAAGTGGTAAAAATACAGCAAAATTGCATTTCATATAATACATCAATATCTTTTTATAATCCTATGAAAAACTTTTCTTATTAATATATAATTAATTATTTAACGTATGTTCAAATTTTGAAACGCTAGCAAGTAGTAAATCATTTGAAAAATATTTCGGATGGTACCAAGTAATGAGATACGCACAATATTATTTATAAGTTCTAAAAAACATGTCTACTTTGCTAGAAGGGTTAGCTATCCAAAATACTAAATATTATGAAGTACAGACAATTGCACAGGAAAATCAAACATTTACAATAATATAAAATTTTTCATGAAACTAGTTTAGCTGTTAATATTTTTGTTTTTTAATCTTTTTTTTTTAAAAAAATGCGTATATTTCCGAATACGGTGAAAATTGTTTAACACGAAACTGATTATTTTGGAATTGAAATATTTTTTCGTGTTAAAGGATATAGTAGAAAAAACATTTCACCAAAATTAAGTTTATTAGAGTACATTTTATTTATATATAGATCTAAATATATTCATGTATTTAATAAAAATCAATGAAAGAAAAACATGCATAAGAACTTAATGAAATTTATTGCAAAATTTTAAATTTTTTGAAAAACAAAACATTTATTGAGTTTTTGGAAAATAATCTGATGAAAAAAATTTACTAGTTAACAATGGCGTTACGTAGAATATTAGGGCCTCCATGCAAAATCAGATTTTGGGCCCCAAGCCATATCTTACAAAGAATTGCAAAACCGTAACACACTGGGCTCCCCCCCCCACACACACACACGTTGCGGGAGCGTACATTACGCCACTGATATCAAACATCGTTTTGCTTAGAAATCTAGCAAATCTTTCAATTTTGAATTTCTTTGGTAATCTTTCTTCACGAGATACAAATACTATAGGCCCAGACCTAGTTAGAGTCTGATAAATTAAGGCCTTTTTGCAGAAGTGGATTAAGCGGCTGGATGGCCGCCAGGGGCTCTAAACTTGAGCAATTCTTACCACAAGATTTGTACAATTTATACGCACAGGCTTCACACACAGCACATGATACATATTTATATTTAGTACAGTAAGCAGGGATGTCTTTAGACTTCTTGGGGCCCTGGGCCCTTTCGCAAAAGTAGACCCTGAGCCTCTGCACAAATGTAGGCCCCAACTATGACGCATAAAAGTAAACAGTGCGTAGCATACGTTGTCAAATACTCGTACAAACCCCAAACAAATAAATGTGTATAACTTACAATTGCACAAATCGGCTAGGCCTATATAAGGACGACGGTCATCACATGTAGCCAGTTGACATATTATCCGAAATTCCAAGTTTTTCGGAGAATATACCACCGGAAAAAACATTCGAACGTTGAAATTATTCGAAACATGATCTTATTAAGGCTGATTCGAAAACGAGATGAGGCCCCAATGTGGCCGAGGCCCTGCCTCAGTTGGCCCA